>APFE031225042.1:30377-95129 GCA_000404065.3 Pinus taeda | reverse complement strand
ATGGGAGTTATATTATCAAAATGCATTTATATTATATATATGTTTTGAATTGATATATTAGGTATTTATGTTAATTTAAATTTATTATAAATATATAATATTTATTTTTAATAGTATTACTGGTTTTTGCACAGTGTATATATTATATATCATTTTTGAGATTTAATTAAGTTAAGTAAGTTATGATCTATGACTATTTCCATGTACATATTAGAAAACCTCTCAATATTTAAATTTAAAAGAATGAAGGGAACTCTACTTAATGGTTCATGAGGTAGAATACTTGTTAAGCAAATGGGGTAGCAAGCTATGAAGAAATTCTTATTGTAGATCACGTAATAATGCAATGTAACTAAAGAAAAATACTTGGTCTACTTCTACTATCAAAATTTGCAGAAGCTTAATTGAATTTGAGCAAGATCAATAGGAACACATATAACAAAGAAGAAAAAATCATACACATGAATCATAGAAGAATACTCTGGGAAAGCCTTAGCTAAAAACCCCGCCATCTGTATTATCATAAAAGTGGGAATATGAGGATTACACAAAGCTTTAGCTCTGCAGCTATCCAGTGCTCAGTACAATCCCTCACTATTGCTCATAGACAAATTAGACAACACATATGCATTCCTTCAGTCCTCCAAGCCTCTTGTTTCCTTGCACAGTTTCTCTTGGGTCCTCCAGCTACAACCTATGTGATTCTCACCTCACACACAACACTGACGTCTGAAATAACTGCGCAATCCTGAAGGAGTTAATTCCTTTTGCCTGGATGAGTTTCCTTTATAGGAAAATTCCTCCAATTGATAGTACATTGTCCCTATCTTTAACTTCAATTTTGACATGCATGAGTTATTTATGAGAGAATATTCAGTTATCTAGGTAACACTAGTTGCGTGCATGCATGCATTAACTGATTGAACTCACAATTAGTTCTTCCAATTGTTTGGAACTAATTTAACTGGACTAAACTCAGTTAACAAAGCTAACTAATTACAACTCATCCTTATCTCCTTAATTAATGGATAACTTCCTCAATCAAAGGGATAATTGTTGCATGTATTCACAAAGAATTCATGTTTGAATACTAATTAACTCAAGATGATTTAATTAATTATTTTTCAAATAGCTAGTGAGACTAAATTCGAATTTTAATTGTCAATTTTGATTCAAGGACAAACCAAAATTGGAATATATCCCGAAATTCTATTTATAACAATGCTATTTTTAGCATTTCTATTTTTTGTTATTTCCAACAGAGTTGGAGAATATCCTGAAATACTATTTTTAGCATTTCTTGTTACTATTTTCAACACTCCCTCTCAACAAGAAAGGCATTATCTGTCACCCCGATCTTATCTCCCTGGAACTCGAATTTACACTTTGACAATGCCTTAATCAAAATGTCAGCATCTTGCTCCTCGATCGAAACATACCGCAACAACATGATCCTCCTCACCACACAGTATCTAAGATGATGATACCGAATGTCTATGTGCTTGGACCTATCATGAAATACTGGATTCTTAGAGAGTTTGATACAAATATGATTATCACAATAGATCACAGTTGGATCCATCCTATGATCAAACAAACCAACAAGAATTTTCCACATCCAAATGGCCTCACATGCTACCTGAATTACAGCCATGTATTCAGCCTCTGTTGAGCTAAGTGCAACTGACCTCTATTTCCTGTTGTACCCAGAAAATGCAGTTGAACCAAGGTTGAAAATTCCTCCTGATGTGCTCTTCCGATTTGATGAACTCCCTGCCTAATCTGCATCTGTGAAGCCCTATAGCTTCACTTCGTTTGACTGTTTGTACCATAATCCAAACTGAGATGTGCCTCTGAGGTATCTCAAAACATGCTTTGCTTCCTTCCAAAATAGCTTGGTAGGCTGAACCATAGCTTGACTCAGCTTGTTCACTACAAAGCACAAATCTGGTCGTATGTTCACTAAGTACATCAGTGAACCCACAAGCTGCCAATACATAGTAGCCTCTACTACCTCACCTGAAGTAGCATCCTCCTTCCTTCAGTTACTTGCTAGAGGAGTTTGCATGGGTTTGCACTTCTCCATGTGGAATCTCCTGAGTATCTCATTGGCATACTTGCCTTGAGACACAAACACTTCCCCATCCTTTTGCCACAATTCCATGCTTACAAAGTAATGCATGAGACCCATGTCTTTCATCTCGAACTCTCATGCAAGGTCCTCCTTGCAAGACATGATCAACTGATCATCACCTGTCAATATCAGATCATCAACATAAAGAACAATGATCAACTGCTTACCTTCCACCATGATGTGGTACAAGTTCGCATCCACTTCACTCTTTGTGAAGCCCAACCTAGTGAAGTAGTTGTTGATCGTGGTGTACCAAGTATGGGGTGCTTGTCTCAGCCCGTACAAAGCTCTCTTGATTCGGCACACATGCGACTCACGATCGAAGGTCTCAAATCCTTCCGACTGCTCTATGTACACCTCTTCCTCAATTTTTCCATTGAGGAATGCAGTCTTCACATCCATCTGATGGATCTTCCAACCCATCTGTGTTGATAGTGCCAACAATGATATGATATATGAGTACCTTGCTATAGGAGCAAAAGTCACATCATAGTCAATCCCCTCGACCTATGAGAAACCACGAGCAACAAACCCTGCCTTATGTTTCTCCACACTACCATCAACAACATGCTTTACCTTGTAAAGACAATGGGAAATCACAACTGACTTGTTCTCTGGTCTTGGAACCACATCCCAAACATTGTTCCGAACTATGGAGTCATACTCCTCCACCATAGCATCAACCCAAATCGGCTGATGCATTGCTTCCTCAAAGGAAGATGGCTCAGTCTCAACACATTCCCTAATAAGGGCCATGTATCTAATGTACCTCTCAGTTGACCTCCTCTGTCTGCACTGAAAAGATGGTTCTCCCACATTCTCTCTTGCATTTGACAACAATCTGTCAACTTCTCTTGTGTGCTTCCACCCATCTCTGGAAGACTCTGCATGAGTGGATGTCTCCACTCCTGGAACCTCTACATGCAGCTGCTCTGCATCAGTCTGAGGCTCCTCCTCCTTATGAACCAATAGTTCCTCCACAGCGTGTAGTTTGAGATCCCTCTCAAGGGAAACTCGCATAGTCTTCCACTCATCAAACTTGATATCTCCGCGAACCACTATCCTCTGACTGGTAGGCAAGTACACCCAATAATTTTAGGGTGTATCAGTGCCCCACAAGTATCCCCAACTCTGCTGTCGACTTTAGCTTCTTCTGAGCATCCTTGGTCACATGGAAATAAACCGATGAGCCAAAGATCCTGAAGTGACTCACATCTGGTCTCTTCCGGGAGAAAGCTTCCTATTGTGTCTTCATCCCAAGTATGTGATGTGGGATTTTATTTTGCAAATAAACCATTGTGTTGCATGCCTCAGCCCATGAATGAAGTGGTAGGCCTTGGTCATGCAGCATCGCCCAAGATGCTCCCACAATCATTCTGTTCTTCCTTTCGGCCACCCCATTCTGTTGTGGGTTATGGGATGTCGTCAACTCCCATTTAATTCCTTTTGCAGCACATAAGTCCTTAAACTCTTGAGAGACATACTCTCCACCATTGTCGCTTCGCAAGGCCCTGATCTTCTTTCCTAATTCTTTCTCAACCAAGGCTTTGAACTGACAAAACCTTGAGAAGGTTTGATCCTTCTTCTGCATGAAGTAGATCCAACATCTACAAGAAAAATCATCAATGAATATAACATAGTACCTTTGTTTATCAGTGGAGGCTGTTGAGAATGGTCCACACACATCTATATGAACTCGCTCCAAGATTTCTTTAGCTTGACTGTCTCAATCTTGAAAGGAAGATTTTGCATACTTACCCAAGGTATAACCTTTGCATGTGTGCACTTGCTCAAGTTTACCTTTGGGAAGTCTGGTAGAAATCTGCTGCATTATCTTCAAGGCCCCATGATGTAAGTAGCCCAACCTTCTATGCCATAACTCGCCAATATTTTGGCTTTGCACCAATTTTTCTTCGGAACTCACTGCAGCACAGTCATATACCTCTAGCTTGTAGAGATTATTCACTCGAATCCTAATCTTCTTGGTCTGACCCATGGCTATGTCTTAGGAACGCCTTTCATTTACTGAAGACAACATCGTAGCCTTTGTCCTCCAACATCGTGACCGATATCCAAGTTCCTTTTCAGTACTGGCACATCAGTCAAGGTGAGAGGAGCTCCATTCTCCCTCTGAAACACAACCGTACCTTCACCTGAAACACGGTACTTTCCATCATTGCCCATCTCTATGCACATCTGGAGGTCCTTCTCCTCCAAGGTACTGAATAAACTTTTATCGCCGGTCATGTGGAATGAGGCTCCACTTTCAATATAGCAAACACAACCCATCATCGATGACACCATGCATGTGAAAAGGGTAAAGTCCATTTCGAACTGAGAGGCCAATGCCTCACCTTCAGATCCTTCTGAGGATCCCTTTTTGGACTTCTTCGATGGGAAATTAGTTGCATAATGTCCCATATTTTGAATTCGGTTTGCACTTGCAACCCCGAAATTCAAACTTCGAATTATTCTCAGTAAACTATTCACAACTATGATAACCTTTGCTCTGATACCATGTAGAACTTTTTCTACAAAACCTCGCTCTGATACCATGTATAAATTCTTCTCTCTACACATCTTGTAGAGAAACTGTAGATTAAAATAATAATGCAATGTAACTAAAGCAAAATACTTGATCGACTTCTACTATCAAACTTTGCGGAAGATTAATCAATTTGAGCAAGATCAATTGGAACACATATAACAGAGAAGAAGAAATCATACACATGAAACACACAAGAATACTCTGGGGAAAGCCTCAGCTAAAGACCCCACTATCTGTATTATCATACAAGTGGAAATATCTCAAGATTACACAAAGCTTTAGCTCTCAAGCTATCTAGCTCTCAGTACAATCCCTCACTGCTGCTCATAGACAAAATAGACGACACATATGCCTTCCTTCAGTCCTCCAAGCCTCTTATTTCCTTGCGTAATTTTTCCTAGGTCCTCTAGCTGCAACCCATGTGATTCTCACCTCACACACAACACTGACCTCTGAAATAACTGCGCAATCCTGAAGGAGTTAATTCCTTCTGCATGGATGAGTTTCCCTTATAGGAAAATTCCTCCAACTGATAGTACAATGTCCCTGTCTTTAATGTCAACTGGGTCTCTGTCTGAACTGACATGCATGAGTTATTTATGAGAGAATATTCAGTTATCTGGAGAACACTAGTTGCATGCATGCATCCATTAACTGACTGAACTCACAATTAGTTCCTCCAAATGTTTGGAACTAATTTAATTGGACTCAACTCGATTAGTTGAGCTAACTAATTACAACTCAAATACAACTCATCCTTATCTCCTTAATTAAGGGATAACTTCCTCAATCAAAGGGATAACTGTTGCATGTCTTCACAAAGACTTTATGTTTGAATTTCTCTAACTAATTAACTCAAGACGAATTAATTAATTATTTTTGAAACAAATAGTGAGACTAAATTCAAATTTTAATTCTTAATTTTGATTCAAGGACAAATCAAAATTAGAATGTATCCCCAAACGCTATTTATAGCAATGTTACTTTTAGCATTTCTATTTCTTACTATTTCCAATAGAGTTGGAGTATATCCTGAAATGTTATTTATAGCAATGATATTTTTAGCATTTCTTATTGCTATTTTCAACACTCCCTCTCAACAAGAAAGGTATTATCCATCACCCCGATCATGCCTCTATGGAACTTGAATTTACACTTTAACAATGCCTTAATCAAAATGTCAGCATCTTGCTCCTCGGTCAAAACATACCGCAACAACATGATCCTCCTCACCACGCAGTCTCTGAGATGATGATACCGAATGTCTATGTGCTTGTACTTGTCCTGAAATACTAGATTCTTAGAGAGTTTGATACAAATATGATTATCACAATAGATCGTAGTTGGATCCATCCTCTGATCAAACAAACCAACTAGAATTTTCCACATCCAAATGGTCTCACATGCTGCCTGAATTGCAGCCATGTATTCAGCCTCTGCTGAGCTAAGTGCAACTAACCTCTGTTTCCTGCTGTACCAAGAAAATGCAGTTGAACCAAGGTTGAAAATTCCTCCTAATGTGCTCTTCCGATCTGATGGACTCCTTGCCCAATTTGCATCTGTGAAGCCCTGTATCTCCACTCCCTTTGACTGTCTGTACCATAATCCAAACTAAGATGTGCCTCTGAGGTATCTCAAAACATGTTTCGCTACCTTCCAAAACAGCTTGGTAGGCTGAACCATCGCTTGACTCAGTTGGTTCACCGCAAAGCACAAATCTGGTCATGTGTTCACTAAGTACATCAGTGAACCCACAAGCTGTCGATACATAGTAGTCTCTACTACCTCACCTGAAGTAGCATCCTCCTTCCTCTAGTTACCTACTAGAGGAGTCTGCATGAGTTTGCACTTCTCCATGTGGAATCCCTTGAGTATCTCATTGGTACTTTCCTTGAGACATAAACACTTCCCCATCTTTCTGCCATAATTCCATGCCTAAAAAGTAGTGCATGAGACCCATGTATTTCATCTCGAACTCTCTTGCAAGGTCCTCCTTGCAAGACATGATCAATTGATCATCACTTGTCAATATCAGATCATCAAGATAAAGAACAATGATCAACTGCTTACCTTCCACCATGATGTGGTACAAGTTCACATCCCCTTTACTCTTGGTGAAGCCCAACCCAGTGAAGTGGTTGTCGATCCTGGTGTACCAAGCACGGGGTGCTTGCTTCAACCCTACAAAGGTCTCTTGAGTCGGCACCCATGCAACTCACAATCGAAGGTCTCAAATCCTTCTGACTGCTCTATGTACACCTCTTCCTCAATCTTGCCATTGAAGAATGCAATCTTCACATCCATCTGATGGATCTTCTAACCCATCTATGCTAATAGTGCCAACATCGATCTGATAGATGAGTACCTTGCTACAGGAGCAAAATTCTCATCATAGTCGATCCCCTTGACCTGTGATAAGCCACGGGCAACAAACCTTCCCTTATGTTTCTCCACACTACCATCAACAGCATACTTTACCTTGTAAAGCCAACGGGAACTCACAACTGACTTGTTCTTCAGTCTTGGAACCACATCCCAAACATTATTCCAAACTATGGAGTCATACTCCTCCACCATAGGATCAACCCACATCGGCTGCTGCACTGCTTCCTCAAAGGAAGATGGCTCGGTCTCAGCACATTCCCCAAAAAGGGCCATGTATCCAGTGTACCTCTCAGGTGACCTCCTCTGTCTGTGCTTAAAAGATGGTTCTCTCAGATTCTCTCTCGCATCTGACAACAATCTTTCATCTTCTCTCCTACGCTTCCACCCATCTCTGGAAGACTCTGCATGGGTGGATGTCTTTACTCCTGGAACCTCCGCATGTGGCTGCTCCACATTAGTCTGAGGCTCCTCCTCCTTAGGAACCAATAGTTTCTCCACAACCTGTAGTTTGAGCTCTCTCTCAAGGGAAACTCCTATGGCCTTCTGCTCATCAAACTTGAGATCTATGCAAACCACTGTCCTCCGACTGGTAGGCAAGTACACCCGATAATTGTAGGGTGTATCAGTGTACCCCACAAGTATCCCCAACTCTGCTATTAGCTCTAGCTTTTTTCGAGCATCCTTGGTCACATGGCAATAAACCAATGAGCCAGAGATCCTGAGTGACTCACATCTAGTCTCTTCCTGGAGAAAGCTTCCTCTGGTGTCATCATCCTAAGTATGCGATGTTGGCTTCTATTCTGCAAGTAAACCGTTGTGTTGCATGACTCAGCCCACAAATGAAGTGGTAGGCCTTGGTCATGTAGCATCGCCCGAGTTGCTCCCACAATCGTTTTGTTCTTCCTTTTGGCCACCTCATTCTGTTGTGGGTTATGGGGTGTCGTCAACTCCCGTTTAATTCCTTCTACAACTTAGAAGTCCTTAAAATATTGAGAGACATTCTCTCCACCATTGTCGCTTCGCAAGGCCCTGATCTTCTTTCCTGATTCTTTCTCAACGAAGGCTTTGAACTCACAAAACTTTAAGAAGGTTTGATCCTTCTTCTGCATGAAATAGATCCAACATATACGAGAAAAATCATCAATGAAGATAACATAGTACCTTTGTTTAGCAGTGGAGGCTGTCGAGAATGGTCCACATACATCTGTATGAACTTGCTCCAAGATTGCTTCAGCTCAATTGTCTTGATCCTGAAAGGAAGATTTTGCATACTTACCCAAGGTATAACCTTTGCATGTGTCCACTTGCTCAAGTTTACCTTTGGGAAGTCTGGTAGAAATCTACTACATTATCTTCAAGGCCCAATGATGTAAGTAGCCCAACCTTCTATGCCATAACTCGCCAATATCTTGGCTTTGCACAAATTTTGCTTTGGAACTCAATGCAACATAGTCATCTACTTCCATCTTATAGAGATTCTTCACTCGAATCCCAATCCTCTTGGTCTGACCCATGGCTATTAGTCTTAGGAACACCTTTCCTTTACTGAAGACAACATCTTAGCCTTTGTCCTCAAACATCGCGACTGATACCAAGTTCTTTTTTAGTCCTAGCACATACTTCACATCAGTTAGGGTGAGAGGAGCTTCATGCTCCCTTCGAAACACAACCATACCTTCACCCGAAACATGGTACTTTCCATCATCACCAATCTCTATGCACATCTGGAGGTCCTTCTCCTCCAAGGTACTGAATAAACTTTTATCGCTAGCCATGTGGAATGAGACTCCACTTTCAATATACCAAATGCAACCCATCATCGATGACACCATGCATGCAAAGAGGGTAAAGTCCATTTCGAATTGAGAGGCCAATGCCTCACCTTCAGATCCTTTTGAGGATCCCTTCTTGGACTTCTTCGATGGGAAATTAGTTGCATAATGTCCCATCTTGTGAATTCGGTTTGCACCTGCAACCCTAAACTTCAAACTTCAAATTCTTCTCAGTAAACTGTTCACAACTATGATAACCTTTGCTCCGATACCATGTAGAACTTTTTCTACAAAACCTCACTCTGATACCACGTAGAAATTCTGCTCTCTACACATCTTGTAGACAAATTGTAGATTAAACTGATAATGCAATGTAAATAAAGAAAAATACTTGATCTACTTCTATTATCAAACTTTGTGGAAGCTTAATCAATTTGAGCAAGATCAATCGGAACACATATAACAAAGAAGAAGAAATCATACACATGAAACATAGAAGAATACTTTGGGGAAAGCCTCAGCTAAAAACCCCGCTATCTGTGTTATCATACAAGTGGAAATATCTCAGGATTACACAAAGCTTTAGCTCTCAAGCTATCCAGCTCTCAGTACAATCCCTCACTGCTGCTCATAGACAAAATAGACAACACATATGCCTTCCTTCAATCCTGCAAGCCTCCTATTTCCTAGCACAACTTCTCCTGGGTCCTCTAGCTGCAACCTGTGCGATTCTCACCTCACACACAACATTGACCTCTGAAATAACTACGCAATCTTGAAGGAGTTAATTCCTTCTCCATGGATGAGTTTCCTTTATAGGAAAATTCCTCCAACTGATAATACAATGCCCCTATCTTTAATCTCAACTGGGTCTCTTTCTGAACTGACATGCATGAGTTATTTATAAGAGAATATTTAGTTATCTAGAGAACACTAGTTGCATGCATGCATGCATTAACTAAATGAACTCACAATTAGTTCCTCCAACTGTTTGGAACTAATTTAACTAGACTTAACTCTGTTAATTGAGCTAACTAATTACAACTCAAATACACCTCATCCTTATCTCCTTACTTAAGGGATAACTTCCTCAATCAAAGGGATAACTATTGCATGTCTTCACAAAGACTTCATGTTTGAATTTCTCCAACTAATTAACTCAAGATGAATTAATTAATTTTTTTTTCAAACAGCTAGTGAGACTAAATTCGAATTTTAATTCTCAATTTTGATTTAAGGACAAATCAAAATTCGAATATATCCCGAAATGCTATTTATATCAATGCTATTTTTAGCATTTCTATTTTTTGCTATTTCCAACAAAGTTGGAGTATATCCTGAAATGTTATTTATAGCAATGCTATTTTTATCATTTCTATTTTTAGCATTTCTTGTTGCTATTTTCAACAAGCTAAGTGGGCTTGATTGTGGGGAAAACTCCATAGTTAAGCATGCTTGAGCCAGAGGCAATCTGGGATGAGTGGCCTCCCTGGAAGTCCTGGTTACCCGGGTGCAAGCCCTGCAAGTGATGATTGACGCTATGTGATTCATCTCACTAGTTTCAATCCCACTTATTCACCCCTATGAACATCACGTGATGCAATGAGTGCTAAGTGGACTATTCAAAAATCATGAGAAATTAGTTAGCTACGACTACCTCTCATGGAAATGGTCATGGACTATTCAAAAATCATGAGAAATTAGTCATTTACGACTACCTCTCGTTGAAATGGTAATAGATGAATGACATACCTCTCATGGAAATGGTCACAGACTATTCAACAATCATGAGAAATTAGTCAGTTACGACTATCTCTCATGGAAATGGTCATAGATGAATGACTTACTTAACGTAGTTGAATCCCAAAAAATGATATATATATATATGTGTGTGTGTGTGTGTGTGTGTGAGAGAGAGAGAGAGAGAGAGAGAGATTTGTTATTATATTAATAAAGTTAATATTAAATTTAAATATAATATATTTTAAAATTTTTTAATTCATTTTTATAAATTATATTATTTTTTAAATTCAACATTATATTTTGATTAGTTATTCTTAACTTTTTTAATGTATTTTTTATTATCTAAAACTAACTATATATACACACTATAAACAAAAGATGCTATTTTTTTCTCAAGGAAAAAATCATAATTTTATTAATGAAAATAAAATCACATGTTGTAGCTGCAATACATATAGTCCATTATCCAGTAAGGAACTAATGATCATAGATTCATATATAATAAAATAAAAGTTGAGGAGAATAGTTAGACTTTCCTCCATTTCTTCTTTTCAACCTTCTCATTCTCCTTGGGATGGCGAACGTGAGACGATAGATAACTGATTTTATTATGTTCTTGTGGTTTCCTTGTCTGAATCAGAGTTGTTGAAAGTGTGTTGGGGTTTTATTCCTCCATTTTCCTTGGCTTCAGATATCGCGATAAGCTGATTTGTAGGTTGTTGTAAATCTAATGGATTGTGTGTCTTTCTGGCTTATTCTTTGTTTTTTGGAATGGGTTGTTCTTCCTGATTCAGGGTGGGTTCCTGTTCTACTTCTGCTTCTTCCTCATTTCATTCATTAGGGACAAATTTCCAACCTTTTGGTTGTTTCCTTGTCTTCTTCTTCCTTCATTGTTCTATCTTGGTAACAGGGCACGTGTTTTGTAAATGTCCTGTTTGGTGAAATATTTGACATTTGAATGTTGTATGCTCAAAATCCAAGATTTGAGTCCAACATTGTTTGTTGTGTATTAGTTGAATGCAATCCGGTAGGCCTTTACTGAGATCCACTTTCACAAAAATGCGTGCAAATGTAAATATTCTTTCTTCGATCCTTTGCTCATCAGTCTTTATGTGTCGTCCTAATATATTTCCAATAGTTTCTAGCACTTGATTTTGCTAGAAATGAAGGGGAAGGTTATGGAATCTTAGCTAGACAAGCATCCTTGATACAATCATATTATTTGCATCAAAATATGGAAACCATGGAGTGGTGAAGAGCCCTGTTAATCCCCAAAACCATGGGCCTTTGGTGTGCTGGTTGGAGGTGTTCAGGATAATTGTTCAAAACCAGAAATGATCTCTTCAAGTTCAGGCGGGACTTCTTGTCGGGTTTCCTTTGGAGTATCAATCATCAGCCTCTAATTTTAGATATTCTGCTAAAACAACATAACTGTTAAATTTACCCGAATTATGGCAAACCTTCACCTTTCCCATGGAACTGAAAGTAAATAAAACTGCAGTTCATAGCCTTCTCGGGTCTGAAATTTAAGTTAACCATGTGCATATTTCGGAGTGATATCCATTGGATCTCATCCCTTCTTGATGAACAACTGTGATCGATATATATTTCAACTGGATTAAACCACGGTCGACAAAATATCGTGTTCGAAATTTATATTATCTCCCGTGTATTTTTCGATGTGATCACTGTTGAATCTGACTCCTTCAAGCAAATGATCCTGATTAACTAAGGTATTAAATTAGTTTTATGACTTATCACGTCCATTTTTGGAATTAACGTCCGCGCTTGTTAGCATGAGATCATTGTTAGATTTGTTGCCTGTCGATCGAATAGTTCAGATCTTCTCCTGGGTTCTCACGAATTTTGTCGGGGTTTCTTCATTCCACCAAGAATTTGCACTTCTGCCAAGTTTAGCCTGTCTGTAAATTATATTTCTTAAAACATATCCAGACTATTTAATACACAATGAGTGAAGATTTAAACACAATAACACAAGATTATACAGAATCTAGTTCTGAAGGGCCCAACTTGGAAATCAATAGAATTCAGAAATATTTCAAAGGAAATTAAAACCTCCGGGATTGACCATTCATGCACAGAATACACAGATACATAGAGAGATTTCAAATTTTACAGTCTAATCCTCCACATCCAAATCCCTTTACATTAATTCAAAACTTACATAAATACCTGTACATACAACAACCAGATCCTAAATCAATGGATTGAAACTGCCTAAGCCTATCTAATCTGCATGATATTCTCCTCGAGAATCTCAACTAAGCCTAACTACTTGAATTAATTACAAGATAATCCAAATCCCTGAATTCTAGTTCAAATCCTATCTAGAAATCTTTGTAAAGTGACAACCAAAGGATCCCACTCCTTTTCTTGTAAACTTTTTTTGTATTTTTGGAATAAAATTCGAAGCCTTTTGTCTTCAAGCCTCATGCTCCTGCATTAGACTCTTGAGGACAAAATTCTTCATGGGCTCCTGTCCATGAGATCTTCTACATAACCGCCCAACTTCTGTAGCATGACATATGTCATCCAGGCAGCATCAACAATTGGTTGATCCTTCCACTTGACCAAATACTAAAAATACTCATGTCCTCTTGTCCTTTTAAACACTCTCTTATCCAAAATATTTTCTAGCTGCAATGCCTTTGCTGTTGGTAACTGTTTTACCCAATCAGCCTCTTGTTCTTCCTTATCTTCTATTGTATCCTCTGCATTTCCACTTTCATACCTGTACAAATCAACAACATTGAAAATTGGAGATATTCCAATATTAAGGGGTAATTCAATTTCATATGCATTTGCAAAAAATTTCCTCAAGACTCTGCATGGTCCAATTTTCTCAAATTTTAACTTGTTATACTCCCTTTTTGGAAATCTTTCCTTCCTCGGGTGTGATAAAACGAAATCTCCAACCTCAAAATTAACTTCTCCCTTCTTCAAGTCTTCTCTACTCTTGTACTTTATGTTGCTATCATGTAACTATTGTTTTACTTGTTCATGTATTGCTCGAATCTCTGAAGCAAAATATTCTCCTTTAGCGCTTCTCATTTCAACTTTTTCCAAGTCTCTTAATTCAAACACTCCTCTTGGGTGCATCCCATAAACTATATGGAATGGACTCTGCCTTGTACTCCTATTAGGAGAATCATTATAAGAATATTTAGCCTGCAAGACTTCTCAGAAGATTACCCAAGCTTCTATTTACAATTTCAGTCTTTCCATCCGTCTGAGGATGATAAGTTGAACTGAAACTTAGTTTGGTACCAAGTTTCTTCCATAAGGTCCTCTAGAAATTTCGAACAAATCTGTTGTCTATGTCTGAAACAATGCTCTTAGGTAACCCATGCAACCTTACAATCTCCTTAAAAAATGGATTAGCAATGTGAGTAGCATCACTGGTTTTATAACATGGAATAAAATGTGCCATTGTAGAAAATTTGTCAACCACAACATAAATTGAGTCATTTCCTATTTGAGTTTTTGGTAAACCCAAAACAAAGTCCATATTGAGCATATACCAAGGTCTATCTGGAATAGGTAATGGGACATACAAACCTATGTTTTGGCTCCTTCCCTTTCCATACTGACAGACTTTACAATTTTTCACATACGTTTCCACTTCAGACCTCATCTTCAACCAGAAATAAAATCTATTCAACTACTCATAAGTCTTGTCTGCACCAAAATGTCCTCCAAGTCCACCACTATGTTTCTCCTTGATTAAATTTTCTCTCATAGAACAATTTGGTATACACAGATGATTTCTTTTAAACAAAAATCCTTCTTGCAAGAAAAAATCTAGCCACTTATTTCTGTCTAATAAAACATGATTTTTACAATCTTCAAATACCTCTTTAAGATCTAAATCTTTCTCATATAATTCCTTAAGAAAATCAAAACCCAACACTTGAATTTGACTTTCCTGAACTAAGATACTTTTTCTGCTTAAGGCATCTACTACTTTGTTTGATTGGCCATTTATATGCTTCAGTACAAAATTAAAACCTTGAAGATATTCTACCCATTTTGCATGTTTCTGACTAATATTTGGCTGTTGCATAATGTACTGTATTGCATGATTGACTGAATAAAGTATAAACTCCTTAGACATCAAGTAATGTCTCCACTTTTTCAATGAATGTACAACTGCATAAAACTCCTTATCATAAGAAGAATATTTCTTCTTCGATTCATTCAGTTTTTCACTAAAATAAGCTATAGATCTGTCCTCCTAACTTAAAACACCTCCAATAGCTTCTCCATTAGCATCACATTTCAATTGAAAAGGTTTATTAAAATCAGGCTAAATTAAAATAGGTTTCTCAGTGATCTTCCTTTTCAATAGCTGAAAGTTATTTTCTGCTTCAGTGGTCCATTTAAATGGTTGTTTATCCTTATTTATATTATCAATAATAGAAGCATTGATCTTATTGGAATTCCTTATGAATTTTCTACAATAACTAGCAAGATCGTGAACACTTCTTACCTCAAAAACACTTTTCGGTGAAGACCACTATATGATTTCCTTTATCTTCTATGGATCCATCTTTAATCCATCAGCGGAAATAACAAAGCCCAAATATACCAACTCTTCCTTAATGAATGAACATTTCTTTAAATTTAGCAGTCACTTTTCTTGTTGCAGCTTCTGTAATACATAACTCAAATGTCTCATATGTTCCTCTTTAGATCTGCTGTAAACTAATATATCATCTACATATACTATTACAAATTTAACAATAAATTCTTTCAACACTTCATTCATAAGCCTCATAAATGTACTGGGGGCATTTGATAACCCAAAAGGCATTACCATCCATTCATACAGTCCTTCATTTGTTTTAAAAGCAATTTTCTATTCATCTCCTTCTCTAATCCTTATTTTATGATAACCACTTTTCAAATCCAACTTTGTAAAATATCTTGCTCCACTTAAACAATCCATCAAATCTTCAATTCTAGGTAAAAGAAATCTGTACCTGATTGTTATTTTGTTAATGGCTCTTGAATCAGTGCACATTCTTCAACCTCCATCTTTCTTTGGACTCAACACTGTTGGCACTACACAGCAACTAAAACTCTCTCTAATCAGTCCTTTATCTAACAGTTCCTGAACCTATTTTCTGATTTCTTCATTTTCTCTGGGAGTCATCCTGTAAGCTGCTTTATTTAGTAGATTTTCCCCTAGAATCATATCTATATGATGACTGATTTTTCTAATGGGTGGTAACTCATTAGGGAAATCATCTAAAATGATATCACAATAATTCTCTAGCATCTCTTGAATTTCAATTGGAAAATTAGAAATTTTAGTGGAAGTCATTATTACCTTGGGTTTGCAAATCAATGCAAAATTTACCTCATCCTCTTCAATCTACTGCAAGTATTCTTTTCCACTTAGAAATAGAGTCTTTGGATCAAATTTTCTTGATGCATCCTCTTCTTCCATAGGCAACAATGTATGATTAATACCATCTTTACCAAATTTTTATGTGTTCCTTTTCCCATCATGCATAGCTCCTCTGTCACACTGCCAAGGTCTTCCCAACAATATGTGACACACATCCATAGGCATCACATCACACAAAATTTTGTCTTTGTATTTGCCCAACTACAACTCCACCTCACACTGTTCATTCACTAACAACTGATGTCCTTTTAGAAGCCATGACACCTTGTAAGGTGTTGGATGTTTCTTTGTCTTTAATTTCAACTTCTCCACTACTTTTGTAGAGACCAATTTATCAGTACTGCCACTATCAATTATCATTTGACAACATTTTCCTTGAACCTTGCACACAGTCCTGAACAAATTCTTTCTCTGTGATGGTTCAACAACTTCCTTTGCTGGCTTTAACAAAACTTTGTTAACTACCAAAGATTCCCCTTTCTCTTGTACATTTTCTTCTTCTAGCACCTTTTCTGCTTCCTCTTCAGTTTGAGTAACAATTACATTTCTCTCATTTGTCCCTACATTTTTTGGACACTCATGGGATCTGTGTCTCAGCTTATTACATCTGTAACATCTGATTTCTCTTCCTCTACCTCTGCCTCCTCTTCCTTTGAAAAAACTCCTTCTGCCACTTACATCACCTTCTGTGGGTGTATGCTGACTCAAGTTGCTACTAGGTCCATCTCTAGGTGTTGTAGATCTTCCTCTACCACCTTGACTTCCCCTTCCTCAGAAAGAACCTGTACTTCTAGCATATTTCTTCCTCGTGAGTTTTTCTTCAACCTTCAATACCATCTGATAAGCCTCTTCTACTATTTTAGTAGACATCAAACTTATCTCATCTTGGATCTCCATTATGATACCATTTATATATCTTGAAACCTTCTCTTTTGTATCTTGAATTTGTCCAGCTCTTATGCTCACTTTGTAAAATTCCTCTGTGTATTATTTCACTATCAAAGACCTCTATCTAAGATTCTACATCCGTCTAAATAATTTCTATTCATAATCACTTGGCAAAAACTTACCTCTCAACTTTGCCACCATCCTGTTCCAATTTTTAATTGGTTGCTTACCAAGTATTTTTTATTTCTGTCTGCACTCCATCCCACTAAAGTGTTGCATGTCCTTTCAATTTTGTGACAACAAATTTCACTCTCTTTTCTTCTTCCATTTCTTCATAATCAAATAATTTATCCATGCTATTAATCCAATCTATCAACTCCTCAGGGTTTAAACCTCCTGTATAAATTGTACTCTCAAGACTGTGTTTAGATGTTGATCTCAACACTGATTTAAAGAATCTCATTTCAGGAATAAATTCTGTAGGTTCCTCTTCTTCTGCAACTTCAACTTCAGGCTCACTGACATCTCCATCATCTGCATATCCTTGATTTCCCATTTCCACTGCTTCCAATCTAGCTTGCATCTATTGCATAGCTTCCAACACTTCAGCAATTGCAACTCGTCTTCCTCTTCTTCGACTACCACCACGTATTCCTCCATCTATGAAAGCCATGTTGGATTTATTTTTCTGATCCTTGAGATCCTACTCAGTGTTAATAAGCTACTCTGACACCAATAATGGTGGGTTGGTTACAGGTGTTAAGGATAATCGTTCAAAACCAGAAACGATCTCTTCAGGTACAGGCGAGACTTCTTCTTAGGTTTCCTTTGGAGTATCAATCGTCAACCTCTAATTTTAGATATCCTGCTAAAACAACAGAACTGTTAAATTTACCCGAAATATGGAAAACCTTCACTTTTCCCCCAAAACCAAAAGTAAATAAAACTATAGTTCATAGCCTTCTCAGGTCTGAAATTTAAGTTAACCCTCGTGCATATTCCAGAGTGATATCTATTGAATCTCGTCCCTTCTTAATGAATGGATGTGATTGATCTAGAATTCAATTGGATTAAACCATAGTCGATAAAATATCCCGTCTGAAATTTATATTATCTCCCGTGCATTTTTCGATGCGAGCATCGTCGGATTTGACTCTTTCAAGCGGACGGTCTCGATTAATTGAGGTATTAACTATGTTTTATAATTTATCATGTCTGTTTTTGGAATTAATGTCTGCACTTGTTAGCACGTGATCACCGTTAGATCTGTTTCCTATCGATCATACGGTTAAAATATTCTCTTGGGGTTCTCATGAATTTTGTTAGGGTTTTCTTCGTTCCGCGAAGAATTTGCACTTCCACCAAGTTTATCATTTCTGTAAGTTATATTTCGTAAAACATATCCAGACTATTTAATACATAGTGAATGAAGATTTAAATGCGATAAAAAAAGGTTATACATAATCTAGTTCTAAAGGGCCCAACCTGGAAATCAACAGAATTCAGAAATGTTTTGAAGGAAATTAAAACCTCCAGGGTTGACCATTCATGCACAGAATACACAAAGACACAGAGAGATTTAAAATTTTACAGTCTAATCCTCCACAACCAAATCCTTTTACATTAATTCAAAACTTACGTAAATACCTGTACATACAACAACTAGATCCTAAATCAATGGATCGAAACTGCCTAATCCTATCTAATCTGCATGATATTCTCCTCGAGAATATCAAATAAGCAAAAATACTTGAATTAATTACAAGATAATCCAAATCCCTAAATTCAGGCTCAAATCCTATCTAGAAAGCTTTGTAAAGTGATAGCTAAAGGATCCCACTCCTTTGCTTGTAATTTTTTTTTTTGTATTTTTGGAATAAAATTCGAAGCCTTTTGTCTTCAAGCATCATGCTCTTGCATCAACCTTCTTGTAAGATAATGTCTCTTTCTTGTGATGGTGCAACATTTACAATGAAGAAACCTTTGGAGCATAGGTAATCTCACAATTTGTTGTCCATTGTGTGAAGATATAGTGAAACAGGTTCATTGGTTTTGGCCAAAAACTGTTAAATCTACAAATGAGGACTTGTGCTTCATAGGTTGTGCAGAAATCATTTGTTTCTGCTAGTTCTATGTTTAGTTCTGGGACATATGATGCTTGCTCCACGATATAAGGATGGGGGGAGTTGGGAATTTGAGATGAGCTTGTTGTAGGTGTTGATTTCCTTTGGAGAATGTTTTTGAATGAGAGACTAGCTTTTTTATGTTCCTGATTTGATTATGTTCCTTTGGGAAGCTTAGAACCAGTCACACCTCATGTTCCTTTGGATTTACTTGATGTTGCTACTCCCCCTCTAAATCTGAAATTAAGAATGATGGTATTAGATGGGAGAATATTGTATTCATATAGACTTCGTTCATCCTATAGAGATCGACCCTCAAAGATCAGGTTTTGGTGCTGGTAAGTATATCACAGTTTATTCATAAGCTTCAACTTCAAGTGCATGACCTTTTCAGAGGGTTGAATCCAGAGTATTGTGGATTTTCCTGTCGGGTTTTTTATAAATATTTGATAAGGTCCCTTGACTGCTACGTTTTGTGAGTATGGGCCAATCATCATTCTTTGGATCCTTGCAATGCTCAGTATTGTGTCAAATTTTACAAAAGGAGTATTGTCCAGACCATTTGTCCATGTTCTTTCTTTGGCATGGACCTCCACTTTTCATTTCCTGGCATCAAGCTGTGACAATAATCGGATCTGATAAAAATGATTCAGATGTAACCTTTGTGGGAGCCGATCTACTACAAAGAACCCTTGTTGTGTACGATTTGACAAAAGTTGAGGCCAAATGATTATTGTGAGCATCAGATCTGCGTTTTGATGCGGTATCACAAAAAAAAAAGGGACATCCTTGCGTGAACCAACAGATCCTCGGAAAAAGCCATATTCGTCCTCAAATATGGTCGATCTCTCAAATATGGAAACGTTCGGATGTTAAGTGTCTCGAATCACAATAAAAATGATACAGACAAACACTTTCTAACTTCTCCTTGGTCCCTCCATTGCAAATTGTCTCGGTGTCAACAAATCAATATTGTGTATTGCTGGTTCTAGAAGATACTTCCAATTATGTCCAGAGCGAGGGTGGATCTATCATCTGGATGGTCAGATCTGGTAGGATGTGGCTCAATCCATGGATAGAGTTCCAATCCGGATCAAAAGCGATCATTCCTTGTTAGAACATGAGCCGATCAACCTATGGTAGATGACAATTTCAAATTTGCAATTGAATGGCAGAGGTTGCATAACCAACTCTAATTTGATCGTAGAGGGATCAATATCTCTTTTTGTGACCACCATAGGTTCCCAGGCCTTTCAGCAGAGAAGCTGTGTCAGTGCGGCAGAATATTTCAAGAGCCCTCGCCATCCCTCAATAACAGAATATGCTATTATATTATAATAAAGTTAATATTAGATTTTAATATATATTATATATATATATATATAATATATATATATATATATATATATATATATATATATATATATATATATATATATATATATTAAAAAATCCACTCTATATTTTAATTAAGTTATTTAAGTTTTTAATGGATTTTTTTATTATCTAAAACTAACTATATAGACACGCTATAAACAAAATATAGGGTAGATGTGTATTCACATTATAGAGAGAATATAGAGTACATGTAACAAGTTGTTGAGTGACTACCCTACAGGGAAACTAAACATCAACCATCTTTAACTTTCACCACTATGTCCATATAGAATTGGTTTCATGGAAAAGGAAAAAAGATCCCTCAAAAAAAGGGTCCTAAAATAATTTCAAATATCTTGCTATAAGCTTATATTTATTGTAGCTTTTAGATAAATAATAAAAAAATTAAATTGAGCCTTAACTAAATTGTTAGGCATCTATTGGTTGAGGTTGTTTCTATATCATAGTCTTCTCAACATCATTAGCAAGTGAAAAATGATTAATATTTGGGTGAAGGAGCTACTCATCGTCTTCTAGGATGATGGGATTGGTAGGAGTACCCTAATTGTCTCTTTGTGACTTTCCTCTTTATCTCCATTTGTGGTTGGTTGTATTGAAAAACCAATACCATATACTCTTTTGAACATCAACTCAAATTTCCGTTAAAAAATTCTAAGTGCATGTAGTGTGACATCATGGAGAACTACGACTCTTTCAATTGCTTATGCTACAATAATTTTTCTCATCCAAAATTTCTCTCCAACCTTGTAGAACTTTGTATCTTGAGTTATTGAGTAGATGGGGCCTAGTGCTTCATCTAAAATTTGGTCGTATGATATAACACTATATATTTCTACCACCTTCTTCTCGACATCTATTTTTCTTATATAGCGGATAGTGCACATTGGTTACTAATAGAAAGGAAAAAAATAACTCACATAAACATATACAACATAAGAATAGAAGAAGAGACACAAAGTACTAGAGAACCAACAAAGCAATACTTTATATAATATTCTCTTGAGAAGCCAATCAAAACCAATACATTGATGCATATATTTTGATATATATATATATATACTCTTACAAACAATTACAACATTTTAACTGTCAGAATCAACTCAACCTATACGACTTAGATGATCAACTTGACTAGAGAGTTCATTGACTTTACAATATGGATTTTCGACTCGAATGCCCCACCAACATCTCCCCCACTCTCAATTCCTTCTTTATCCCGAAGAAGGGGAGATTTGGAATCTTACAAAATTTATACAAAATTTGATACATCATAAAGAAAAGAAAATAAATGCTTAGAAAGAAATTAAAGTTTTGGCTGGATAGGTGGTTGGTTGATCAATATATCCGACTGCTTGGTTGACTAGTGCTTACTGAAATAATTTTACCAAATTTAAATTGTGAATTCCTCTTCTTTGCCTTTCCTTAGGTCACCAGTTAGAACATTCAAATTCGATTTGCTGAGTGTCAAAGTGTTGTTCAGAGGCCAAACCACTTCCTGAAGAACTTGGCTCAAAGAAATTGAATTTAGGTCACGGTGGAGGTGATGAAGATAATTGCACTAATGCAAGTACTAGTGTTGGGTTCTCAAGGACTGTTATTTGATAAATGATTGGTGTAATCACTTGGACATGTTGATTGAATATAGACTATTCTCGTACAACTATCCTTGTTTGGGCATTCAATGCTTTTAATTTTGTTAAATACTATACTCTGTCAGCTAATGTTGTTTCCTTGAAAATCATTGACTAGTTGGTAATTATTGTTCCAATTACTGCACTTTATTAATATTTCCCTAAAAATATTCAACAACATTGGGGGCTTCTATCAACTCTTTATTCCCTTCTCTAAACCATTGTCTCTACTCCCGTATAGCTAAGCATGAAGCTTTTTGTCCCGTGTAACTTGATTATCATGGGCAAACTTTGCTCCAGGATGAGTCACTTTTCAGGAGCACAGTTCATAGATTAACATTTATTTAGTCTTTATTTGATTACATGTAGATGCTAAATATGTTGGCCAATTATTAAGAACTGTGCTAAGTGTAGCTCCATGATTCAATGTCTACTCTATCTCTTGCTTTGCTTGGAAACAATCTTGATGAGCCTTTTGAATTATAATAGATAATTCTTGATTTCCTTGAACTGTCACCCTGTCTTGTAGCTCATTTCCTTGAGCATTCAATTTCTCATTGTGGTTGACCAATTTATGGACTAATTTTTAAATTGCAACAAGTGGATCATCAACTCTGGTTGGAATGTTGATATTACATTTTACTATTGCCTGGTTCTGATATTCCAACCAGATCTCCCTTTCTTGTTGCTATGTTTTTTGAAGCCTGTTATAGTCCATTTTCTTCTTTTTTTTCAATATTTTCTTATCCGCTCTTACAAATTTTTCCAAATATTTAAATATTTGTTTGTCAAAAGCATGCCTCAGGTTGGATGTTTTACTAGGTATGTCTGTTGGTTCTCTCTTTATCTCTGAAACGAAAGTGTCAGGTGTAGTCGACTATATTGGTGGAACTTGTTGATGGGTTGTTGCTGAAGTTAAAGTGTCCTGTGTTTCTAGATTGATTTTCTCTAGCGTTTCCTTTATTATGTCATCTAACCTCATATGTTCCAATGAGACTTCCCATGTATTATTTTACTTGAGTGAGATTTTATCTTGACTCTCATTTTCTTCTACAATTGGTGTGAGGGTCACAAGGGGTGAATTAGAATTCAAATTGATTTCCAAGACTTAATCCTTTTTCTTCTTGATTTCACTTTGTTGGCCCTTGTCCTAACTCTATTTTGAGCTTCCATTTTTTGTGCTAATCTTTGCAGGAGTCAATTGCTGATGCACCTGAATTTGCTGATCTTCCATCAGCTTCTATCTTACTGTTTTGATAAATACATATTTAGCATGTCTGAGCGACTGCAATATGTTTGAGCGACAACTTCATCATTGACCTTATCAATAGTGTTATCAATGAAGTGTGCTTCTTCACTGCTATTTTTCTAATAATGTATTTTGTAACTCTATCAATCCATTGTTTCCTTAGATATGCCATCTTTCTCTTTGACTTCTTCTATTGACTCATGGGTATATAGAATACTTATTGCTCTTCCCTACTTTGACAACTCTAATTTTAGTCTCATTCAAGCATATTTAGACATGGGACTTTGATCCAAACTCTTTTTTTTTTCTTTTTCAACCTAACAATTTATTCAGTAATATTTGTATACTCATAATTGGTTACCTTTTTATTGATCACCATTCTCATTGGACTTCTCTCTTGGATTGAATAATCTCATTCACAATATCCAACAACAACATTTTAGACAAAACCTTGTAGCAACAACTATAACATTAAAATCACACCATATAATTCAATGTTAGAATCTCAAACTATTGTGTAATAAAATTGATTGTCCTACTAGATTATTTAAATGAAATAGAAAAAAATATATAGTGCTATTACATTAAAATGCTTCATTTTAGTAAGTTTCATGATCTAACTCCTCTCTAATAGGAGATCAGGGTTGAAAAAGCATTAATACCATGTGCAAAATATTAAAAAGTTTGAAAAAACATACATAAATTACTTAAAATATATAAATTGTTCTAACACCTGATATAACTTGAAATTATTTCTATAACTATAAAATCTCCTCTCACAACAATGTTTATTATCAAAGAGAAAAGTTAAATTAAAAAAACTTGTTCTAACACCGAACATAACTTGAAATTATTTCTATAACTATAAAATATCCTCTCACAACAATGTTTATTATCAAGGAGAGAAATTAAATTAAAAAAATAAAAATTTAAGTCATAATGTTCCATACATTTTAACGTATTATAGATTCTCTCTCCATATTATACATCTTACAATGAAGAGACATGTTCTTGTGAGTCTAACATGTTCATATCTATTATCAACTAGAGAAATTAGATTCAAGTTATAATGTTTCATACATTTTAAACATATGATAGAATCTCTCTAGATATTATACATCTTACGATGAAGAGAAATGTCCTCTATGAGTCTAACATAAACATTTCAATTTGATAAGGAAAATTTTCCATTGACACACACATTACATGTAAAGATTGGATATTATTTTTATGCCATAAGGCATTTCCCTCTGGGAAGAACACCCTCCCAAGCCACTTGTACAATCATGAGCCATTGATTTTAGTGTTAGAGGATTGTGTTGAAAATGCAACAAGATGATGGAGCTTAGTGAAAAGAAGTCGCCTTCACTAAGTGGGCCTGTAGGATATTTTTGGCGCTATGTCTATTTTTAGACATATGGGCGGAGTCTATTTTTAGACTGCTAGTCTAAAAATAGAACAGTCGAATATTATTAGCTCTTAATAATATTTGGACTATAAACATTATCTTATCCTCTTGCAGCACTTCAGTCCGAGCTATGGATGTGGCACATGCAACTGCCAGATGCAAATACGCTTTTCCTATGGGTTAGTTGAGCTATTGCATGATGGACTTCAGTTAGAACTCAAGTGATTGAGTTTGGTGGAGTTGATTGAGGAGTTGATGGAGTTGTGTTCAGTTTGACTTAGTTGAACTAGTTGTATTTAGTCTAACTGACAAATACACTAGTGATGAGTGGTGTGAATTAATTATTAATTAATCCACTAATTATTAACTCATAAATCAACTAAAGAATACATCAATTAACTCAGTGCATGGACAATTCAATGGAGACAAGTGTTAGAGGTGGGTGAAAGGGTGAGACTACTATCAGTTGTGACTATAGTTGTGCATGAGATTTGCACAATCATTGATTGAGATTGCCAATGAGGATTCCGCAGTACAAGAGAAGGGAAATTTGAACTTGGATCAGATCTATTCTCAGCTTGGATTGCGCAGTAGAGGCAGGCAAACAGTGGAGGAGATATGAACCTATGACTTGTTCAGATCTGAGCTAGTTTGTGTGTAGCAGGTGGAGATAGTACTGAGTACTTGTGAGGAGTATTGTACTATGTATTGTTACATGTTCTCTATCATCATAATATACAGATAGTCAGGTGTTTTCAGCTATATGCTTTCCCCATTACATACTGTGTTGATATGTGTGATTGATGTTTCAATGTGCGCATGCAATTATTTCCTAATTTTGCAAATTTGATGATCAATGGTAGAGGAGGTTATGTATTATGCATGCATTCCGAAAATAGTGTATAATCAGGATAATATCTATGAATAAGTGTTATATTATTCAAAATTTCTACATATAAGACCGTAAACAAAGCAGGGTGTGCCAAGGGAACTCTATCCACGGTCGGACGAGAAGTAAAGAGAATTTCCCAGACCACTGCCCCTACAGTTCAACCTGAATGAGAAGACCTGGAGGAAGGGATCTGGCGGTTGCAGGAATCCGTTCAGCGTGGAAGCTTGAGACTTCATGAACTAGAGGAAGTGGTGGCAAGGCTAAGGAGGAAAAGCGTGAGGCTAAATGAAGAAATTGACAAAATAAAAATAGGAGGCACACAAACAGGTCGCGCGAGCATGCGAATGAGGGGACCGGACCAGACCGTCCCTCCTACTATACTAGAACGTGCTGTGACCCTGCTGTCATGGTTGTGACTACACCCTACTGAACAAAAGAGTACAAACCATGATGCGCTATCTGATTCGAAGGTACATGAAGGGTGCCCGCAACCTAAACTAGCAGGGAAAAGGAAGGTTCGCACGAGGGGTACGACCACCTGACTATCTATAGGAGGTCCAGTCTTCGCGCTCCACATAGTTGAAAGAGGGCATGGGAATATAAAACAATCTGCAGGAGGGTTGCGTGATTCGTCCATGGTGCGCAGGGCCAGTAAAAAGCATAGAACACATCCATGTACCAGGGGCTGTGCTGCCGCGTGCGAGGGATGGAAGGTGACCGTTGCAGTTACTATTCATGACAAGGTGTCCCATTTAAGACACCGAGGAGCGGACGGTGGGCAATTAAGACATAGGGTTAATTGCCAAAATCGCATTAATGAGCCACGAATAGGGAACAAGGCCGAATTTGAATTCGAAATAGTATATAACAAACAATTGGAGTGTCACAAAACAAAGCTTGGTCATTTGAAGATTAGGAAGTTCTGGGTTCAAAATGATATGAGCAAGATGAATGAAAATATGTTGAAATAAATCTCGTGGTTTCAGGAATTGTCGAAGGAACTGCAAGAGTCATTACTCAGATCGATAACCACCACCAAGTATGTTACACAGAATCCTATGCCACAGGCAGCCGAAATCCCTAAATCACCTAGGACGCCGCGGGCCAAGAAGGACCCCCATGTACTAGGACCAGTAAGGATGTTGTCGCAGAATCTGCAATTTAACAAGAAACGGTAAATTTATTACTGTTGAAAGTGACAATGAGGAAGAGGACCCTTCGACATATGTCGAAAAGATGGAACTCGAGGAAGAACTAGAGGAAGATATTCCACCAGTGTCGGGCCCCGTAAAATGACCCAAGTATGTCCCTCCACGAAAAGGAAAGGTCTGGGTACCTAAAGATTTGGATGTTGTTCAGAGCAAGCTCATAACCCTGTCCCTCCCCAAAGGGGTTTCTCTTGAAGGATCGGAGTTTGGCCGCATCCCCTCGATGAAATTTGAGGACTAGGACCTTGCGGATACTGAGAAGTTCCCTCATCTGGAAACTAGAAAATTGATGGACCTAAGCACGGAGGGGGCCGTCACAGCACTACAGCCAAAGGAAGGGTTGCGAAAGGTGGAGGAGGCCAAGCTACTTCACCTTTTGGTGATTCCACATTTTCATCGGCCTCCAATTACAATATTGATCATCAGGCAATTGCTCTGCCTACTGCATGACGGGTACTTATGGCTCGGCACACCCATCCCCATCACAATGGAACTCATTCATAGGATCTCTTAGCTTTCCTGCGAGGGAAGGGACCCCATGGAAATTGTGGGCACAAGCGATGACTTGACAATTGCATAAACTATGAAGAAGAAACACAACTTGGAGAAAAAGCAGCAAGGGTATCTTATCACTAGCATTTAAAACACAGGGGTCTACATCGCTATCCAATTGCTGGTTGGGAAGGTAATGAGAAAGTGTTGAGGCAATGAGGTCCCAGCAACAATCATCGCGTTAGCTGACCAATGCGTGGAAGGGGTACGATTTAACTGGGCGCAGTTCCTCCGCGACGAATTCCTAATGAATTGCTAGGAGACCCAGGAGGAGGGTAAGTCCTTCCACTATGCATGGTTACTCTTATCCATACAATTGGTTACAACAGAATTTCCCGAAGATAGCCAATTTCCTCCCTTAGGCCAGGATTGGCTAGAGGCAGCCAGATACACGTCACTCTGGGCAACAAAGGATGCTGCCAGAATCCACGAAGTCAAGATTTTCTGGATACTAATGGACGCAAGCATATGACAATGGATCAACCACCAACCTTGCTTAACTACTAAAGTATATGATAGTGTGAAAAATATTGTTGAATTTAAGGCATATATGCACCACATATATATTAAGGCGCATAAGGATCCCTAGTGGACATGGACCACACTTCTGTTCATCACTATTGATGATGTTGTTTACGCATACCTAGCCACTAGAATGGCATGGACCAGATGTGGTAGCACGTGATGAGGCCGCAATCCAAAAGTAGAAGGTTGTCGCCAAATCCCTAACACAGCAGAAGCGAAATGAACAGCTCGTGGAGGAAGTACGGGCCTCCCGAGAAGTAGCGTCAGCCACCATAGACAAGCTGACAACAAGAGAGGCTGCCACAACAAAAGATGAGGCACGCATGTCACTATAGAGTAGGAAATGGATACTGTAACGGAAGGTGAAGAGCCTAGCACTATTGATGCACCCTCAAAACACCTGTGCATAACAAAGCAGACAAAATCAAGGAAGAAGGCCAAGGCATCCAAGCTGGATGTGGATCCTAGCACACTAACTGAAGGTGACCTAGGTGACATTAGGGATATAGCACGTGAGGTTACCAGGGAGGCGCTCGATGAAGCCATGACAGAGCAACAAAATGTGTTGGGGTCGCTCAGGACGTAGCTATAGAACTTCAAACAAGGGTCCCACAGCTGATTGAGATAGCTACCTATGGTGCTATGGGTACGGCCGTGACCAAGCAGCTGCTGCAGGCCAAAATGGCTAATACCATCACACTTCTGGTCGAAGCATTGACAAAAAAAAATGTGGAAGATCGAGCCATGACAGGCTGAATTTCGGGACTTGGAATAAACTTGGTTGCCCTTCTGTGAGAGGTTTGATACCGACTACAGGATGGCGCAACGACGGAGCTCCGCGCAAGGGAAGGTCGTGCGGTACAGCTACTCAGTGAGCAATGAATTAACATCAAGCACTTGAGCCTCCAAAGTGATGAAGCAGTAGCAAAAAACCAACAGTTGGAGCAAATTGTGCAGGAAGCATGTTGTCATGTCCCTGAACTTGAGATCATGATAGAATTACCGGTCGGCATCCAGATCCACAAGTTGGCCAGTGGGTTACACGAAGCAAAGGAGGAAGCCGTGAGGATCCAGTTGGCCCTCAACTTGTAGATCACAGAGCTAAAACTGCAATCACAGCCCTCTACACCACTAGAGGTCATAGAGCAGCAAAAAGGCATCATTCAATCCAGGAAGGAAACAATAGCACGTGCTATGCAAGAGTGTGCTGACTTATTGGATTAGTCACTTATTACGCTTACGTCACTACAAGAGGATCCAACCTTGCAGCGATTGGAAACAGAGGCAAGGGAGCTAAAACAAGCCTATGATAATGTCAAGGGGACTACACAAACGGTTGCTATTACGCAGCTCTTGGCCAAAATGAGGGAGGCTCAGGCTCTTAAGGTACAATCTGACGCTGCCTGGCGGAAGGAAGCAGTGATTAAAGAACGTATCCAGCCTTGGCTGGGTGAGGCATTCGCGGTTTCCACCAACATCGAGCGAAAGATGGCACACATGCAGGTAGTATATGAACTTGGACAAGCAACTGATACTCATACTAATGCATCGATGGCTCGCGTAGAACAGGTACAGTAGATGGTGGAAGATTTTGTTGCAAGTGTAACCAAAGCACAGCAGTTGCTGCATGACCTCCATATGAAGATTGCTGCACCAGCCAAGTGACTCGAGATGAGTCATGATGATTGTATTGGGGGCATGCTGGGTAGCAGAGACCCCACATAACGATTTTGGGCCTCAAAGCCCACAATTTTGGGGAAAAGTATGGTAAAGACTCTACGAAGTGCATGGAGCGCGAATTGTAATGAGTCAAGTCAAAAGGTTGTCTGCCTGAAAATAATGTAAGAAAATAGAAAGTAAGTTGGCTTGCCCATGGTTTGCTGACCATGGAAATGTATAAATAGAGCAAGGCTCTATGGCTAGAAGTCAGTTCTTGTTTTTGGATCTTGATGTTATGGGTTTATGAAGGCTATATTCTCTCTGCGCCTGTAAGTCCGAGTCAAGGGTGTTGGTAGATAGATAGAGGCTTTACAGTTGTGTGCGTAGAGGCCTGGTAGAGTCCGCAGCTGTATGCGCGGAACCCTGCAGCTGAGTGCGCAGGGCGGATCTGGTTGTACTGAAGCAGGAACCAATAAAGATAAGAATTTCTGAATCATTGTGTGTTTTATCATGAAACTATCTATTACTTATGTTCTGGATTTATGCATATTTATGATTATGCACACTAGTTGTTACTGTTAAATGTTTACTTAAAGACCTCAAGAAGTAGATCAGATCTATAATAATCTCATTGATAAGAAAACACACCTGGGCAGATCTACGTAGAATTCCTATAGCAGAATAGAGTGGCATGAGGCTGCAGAACAGTTCGTGACCACTCCAGACCACATCAAGGCATCCCAAGGGTGCAGAAACCTAGTTCTAGCACCCTCGCCTGCTACCTCAGGTGAGACCTCAGTCTGCGCTCCGCGGACTATTTCTGAAAGGGCCAGTAGCTGCGAGATTTGTTTGGCTAATAACTCTTCCGAACCTGGGTCAGGGCCAATAAGCCAACAACCCCATTTCCATAATTGAACCTTGGAGCTTAGGTCATGCATAGTAACTCTCAACTCATGTTTACCTTGGTGAGCCTATGAAAGTGGGTAAATTTGGTTTGGGGTGTTTATAAAACCCTCCTCCCTCATTTACCCAAGCTACCTGATCTATTGGGGTAAACATGTGACAAGAGGCTACTATGATGCGATTTGACTCCCCATGTATAGTTAAGGAAGTGGAACTGATGGAACTAAACCAAAATATGCCTGCTACAAAACCTTCAGGAGCCAACCAACCTTTTCAAGTGACCAACCCCCAGGATAACTTAACATTTTACTCACCTAGGTCCCCAGTCGCTCCCTTGTCAAGCCCTCCAAGGGACTGAAAGCCTCAGCTGCTCCCATGAGCCTTCTTGAGTGAAACTGTAGCCTTTTTCTACTAGTGCTATGCTAGCGCCTACAAGATTTAAGGTTATTTTCCATGGCTAGGACCCAATCACTACCCAAAAACTTATGAAACTTCAAGAATTCATAAAGGACATGAAGACAATTTTTTTTATAACAATCTTGATCAAGAACTTGAATGGAACCCTACTAGCCATGATAGATATTTCATCAAGCATGTCACAAATATTTATTCTACAAGTTAAAACAATATATCTGACCATAGAGGTCTCATACTTATCTGAGATTCACTAAAAGGAATTGACTTGAGCATATAGGTCTCATTCAAAAGCACTTCATTGGTAGTAAACAAACTGTCCATGTTGTTGGACAGTTGGCATTGTTTGGATGGCCAGTGGTCTAGTGAAGGAATCTGCAAGTGTGTTGACATTGATGTCAACAGTCATGCTAGGGAGATGTGTTGGGAAGTTGGCATTCCTTAACTATTGGTAGGAGTGTTGGCATTGATATCAACTAGACTAGCTTGGATGCTTGTTGCAATAGATATTGGCAGTGATGGCCTAGGAGGAATCTCATGGGTGTTGTAGGCTTCATGTAGAGAATCATTATAGTAGTAGGCTTATTGGAGAATCCATAAAATTATTATTATAGTGATGAACCAGATGAAAGTCCATGGTAGCTACAAGGTTCATATAAAATGATCACCTTGGTTGTGATTTCAGTTGTCTGGAGAGTCAAGGAGAAAAATAGTGGCAGAGAGTTTGGAGCCATATTAGAGGTAGCAAATGGGCTCAAAGCCTACATCAGATCCTCTCCATTGGAAATTTTTGTGGAAGAGATTTCCAACAATATGCAGAAGTCCAAAAATGGACTCCTCGATTAGAAGTTATGGCTTGCCAATGTTCAGGGACTTAAAGTCCTAAGAAGGCTGGAATATCAGAGGTCTAGGATATCAAAGATTAGCACATCACTGTATCGGCATATCGGAGGTCAGAATATCGAAGGTCTAGCATATCTGTGCATAAGAATATCCTAGGTCAACGTATTGACGCATCAAAATATCTGAGGTCAGCGTATCACGCATCAAGATATCAAAACCCTGGAGGTGAACATATCATCGCATCAGGATATTGGAAACTTGGAGATCGACATATTGGCTCATCGAAATTTCGTAGGTCAACATATTAGTGATATCAGAATATCAAAGGTGTGGTACATCAGAGCAACATGTATCGGAGGTTGGAGGATATCGGAATCCTAGAGATCTGCGTATTGGAACATCGACATATTGGGGATCACGATATCAAAACTTCTTCAAGTGAGGAACCTTTAAAAAGTTGTGGTATTAATAGGTGTTGATAAGCCTTTAAAAGAATTGAGGAATGCCAAAAGAAAATTAACAAAGGATTTCGGTGCAAAACCAAGGTTGATGGTTCCTCTTCTCTCTCCTCTAGTAGGACACATGGCAACATATGATTGGCTCTGATAAGCTACAGTGGTAGCTGACATCAGCATGATATAGAAGTATGACAGGACATGTGGCAGACATATTCAACCATATTGAGTAGGCTAATGGGCCATAACTGGGTGACACGTGTAACCACTAAGGAGTTTCCACATGGAATGATGATTTCATATCAGAAGTTGGTAACCGAAGATTGAAAACATCGCAACTCTAGAACAGTTGGAGTTCAGAAAAGTTCCGATAAAGGGGGCTTCTGATATTAGGTTGGCACATGGTCGTGAGAGTTCAAAAAACCAAGGGCGCAGATTAGTTAACAAAGGGAGAATGGCCCTTGGTAGGAATCTGAAGGCTTAGCACCTTAATACTATGCAGCAGGTCACTGGCAGCGGCCTTATGGTGAGAAATGCAGTAAGGGCTAAGCAAAAGGAGCTAAGGTGTAATTGGAACTTAACAAAAGTTATGATTCAAAGGGGGCTCCCATATGGCATTAAGTCGATGGTCACTAGCCTAGTCATATGAGACATTAAACGCTCAAGGAGCTAATTACCGAAGGACTCAGGAGCATCAGAACATTGCACCACTGTGGAGTAACAATGAGAAATTTCTCCGATAAGACAATACAAAGAGTTAAAGGTGTATGGGTCGGAAGCTACGAGATTGAATGTAGGGACATAGGATTTGGTCTCAGGATTAATTGTGACTATCAAAGATTGTTGGGTCAATGCAACAAGGACCAGGATCTTTAGGAAAGAGTGTTGGGTTTTCCTTAAGGTAAGACAAGCCATATTTGTGCTCTAATGCATGTCTCAGTGAGTTAAGTGGATGAATGGGTTGGCTACTAAACAACAAATGCAAGTTGCAAGGGTTGGTTCATGGAGTCAGATGGATCAGCAAAAAACTCTAGGACAAGGTAACAAAGACAATGGTCCAAAGATAAACCATGCCGAAGTACAGCCAAGATTGTGTGAAACCATGAATAAGCATGTAGAGCCTCAGTGATAGGAGAGTTGTACACAAAGAGGATTGTGCCTAGTTGGAGTGTGCAATGGGGATGCGAATTCATTCCCAGTGTGGAGAAATTGTCAAGTTCCCATTCTCATGGTTAATGCAGTGGTAGAAACCAAGTCATACGCAACAGTAGAATGGAGAAGCCATGTTGAAGTACACTTTGGCAGTGTGAATACAGGATAGGATTGGTAGCATCGATTAGTGGGCAGTAGAGGAACAAAACCCAGGAGCTCAGATGAGAAAAGCGGGGCAAGTAGCATAGTTTGTAGAGAGCTGAGTGGAAAAGCTCTATGTGAGTGCATTATTGTGTAAGGATGAGAGAGATCTTGTTCTTCAAAGAAAGCCCGAGAGTGCTTATGCAAAGGTAAGATACCCTGAGAGCTACGATGCTATGAGTAAGATCGGAGGTGCCTATGTTGTGTGAGCAAGGCAAAGAGTGCCTATGTAGAGGTAAGAGACCTTGAGATTTGCACTACTGTGAGTAAGGCCGAAAGTTCTTATGTTGTGTGAAAGGCTAAAGATGCCTGTGCAGAGAAAGAAGGCTTAGAGTTGTGCGTTTGTTGTGGAGAGAAAGAGGCATAGAGATGAGTGCATGCTGATGAAGAGAAGAGAACAGAGAGATGCATGGAGTGTGATGAGTGACTGTTGTTGAGAAGAACAGTGTGCTATCGTAGAGTGAGCATTGTGAGAGGAGAGAATAGAGCTGATATTAGGCAGAGTGGCTACAAAATTATAGAGAACATTCAGTTCCTATTTGAGTGTGCGTTGGAGCCTACAAACAAGAAGTCAGTGCTTCCATTTGTAGTGGGTGCTTGAGAAGGCTTGGGGGTTGGTGCCTCCTGCAATTTGTTGCTTGCATAAATCCAAGGGACTTCAAGTTGGTGCTTGCAACAAATCCATGAATTTGGTGCTTCACATGGTGCTTTTGGTAAGATGGATAGGGATCTAAAAAAAGAGGGAGTTGGTGCTTCTTGCTAGTTGCTTTTAGCAAAAAATAAAAGGGAGTTGGTGCATCCTATGAGTAGGTGCTCACAAAACAAATTGATGTAATAGAGTAGGTGCTCTTATTTCACATCAATAACAACAACAAACTTTGGTGGGTTTTTTCCCGATAGGGTTTCCACGTAAAACCTTGTGTCTCATGTGTATGATGCTCATGGTGTGTATGCTTGTATGTTGATTTCATGTTGCTGCCATATTACATGTTCCTGTGGATTATATGGATCGTTTTCCAAGTTTGAGTAAGAAAAGAAAATTGACATTAAAAGTTTAAAATTATCCTTAATATTGATTCACCCCCCACCCCTCAGTATTAACATTGTTTCCAACAATTAGTATCAGAGCCACATTCCTTCAGGAATATCTTAATCGCTAGAAGGTATATCAAAGGTAAACAGTGGCTAACCAAGTTTGGCTAATAGCAGAAGGAGTTCCATTTTTAAATGCATCAAACTATGATCTCTGGAAGGTTAGAATGGTAACCTATTTAATGGCATTGGATGTTGATATGTGGCTCTTCGTATTGAATGGAGAAAAGAGTGAGCATAATGAAGAAGCCCAGAAGATTATCATGAAGGGGCTATATAAGCTGAATGATGATAAAGTGAGGCATTGTGAGTCAACAAAGGAATTTTTGGACAAACTGCAATGTCTATATGGTGGATATATCCATGTGGCTCAAGAAAAGGCTGAGGAGCCCTGTTGCTCTAGCAATGAACCAGAAAATTGAGAAGTCATTGCTCATCACACTCGTGTTGATGATGAAGATGTCTCAGAGGAGAGATCATGTTTCTCAGAAGGTATGTTATTTCTTTGTAATAAATGGAAATAAATAGGTCATTCATTATCTAGATTTTCATGTGAATCACTTGAAGATAGAGACAACCATGCATCTAGTAGTTTTAATGAAGATATACCCATTTTAGTAGCAATAGAAAATAAGGGATCCTATGAAGGAGAAGAGAGTATATTCTGTGGAGAGAATAGGAGTATCACTGAAAGTGATGAAGAAGGGATAACGCTTAGACCTGTGGAAGACTCCATGGACACAAAGATGGGCTTTGATCTCTGTGGTAACTCAACTAACACTATGATAGCAAGGAAAAATATTTATATGAAAGGATATTTTTTAGAAAGAAGTTTATCTCCACCCTAAAGGAGATCAAGGACCTATCAAAGGAAAATATCAAGCGAGAGGAGAAACTAAATATCTATGAGCTTGAGAATGAGAAGTTGATCAACAAGATGATTGAACAAATTGCTCAATAAGAATAGGATCGCAGACTCACTGGGATGTTAACCAATCAACTAAGTGAGAAGAAAGCTTACTATGGGAGACTACAAAATGAGGTACTCTCATTGAGACATGACTTAGAAAAGTCAAAAATAGAGTTGTCAATATTAGAAGCTTGAGGGGAGCACAAAGACCTTGCATGAGATTCTTGTTAAGAGAAGATCCCCGCTCATTAAGGATGGTTTGAGTTTGAAGGAAAAACAAAGCTCCAAGATTCTGAAGGTTGAAGGGTCAACTTCCCATGTAAAGGGAGTTCAAGATTCCAACAACAACAAAGAAATAAAGGTTTTTGGACAACAACAACAACATGGAAATCAGCAGCAATGAGAGAATGAAAGGTAGTAACAGAAGTCTAAGAAGTAGCAGCCGGTAGTGCAACAAAAGAGGTAGGCAACTGCAAGAAAGAGTACATGGAAGAAATGCAAGATGTCACAGAAGGCACGTGAAGAGCCAGCAGAGGTCCCTTCCTTCTCAATGACCGAGCCTTCAAAGAAAAGGTAATCTCTGTCAATAGAATCCTTTTTATGAGTAATGTTTTTCTTACAATAATTTTGGACACAAAACCATAGACTCTAGATGGCATGCAAGGAAACAAGATGTATTGTGTAGAAGCAACCCAAGAATGCACAAAAAGGCTAGGAGATGGCACGTTGGTCGCAATAGGAGTTTTGACAAAAGAATTTTCAAAAAGAGTAGCTCCTCTACCCCAGTCTTAGGCCATGTTAAATGCTACAACTATGGAAATCTCAGGCACAAGAGAGATAGCTGTAGAAATCAGAAGAATGATCCTCTTACACTTCTGGTGGACCCCCCTGTAAGGAAGAAAAGCAGCAAGAGGAGAAGTTTCCTCTAGCCATGTGCAGCAGCGAGAAAGCCCAAACATGGGTAAAGAAGAAGCAAGATGGTCATTCTTCTGTCAGGATTCGACCATTGAAGGTTTGGAAGAAGAAGGAAAATGATCTGCTCAGGGGGAGTAGATCCTCGGTTTCTCTTCAGTGAAGGAAGTTAGGGGCATTAAGGGAGGCTGAGTAAGTCAAATGTAGGAAGAAAAAAGAATGAAAAGAAAAGGGAATCTGATTGATGAAGTTATGATTGTCTTGTCTTGTTGATCACAAGAATAAATTAATTTATTTTGAATGTATCAGAATTGAAAGTAGAGGAGTGTAGTCAACTTAAAGAATACACAACAATATCATAAGTTGTGGGAAGAAGAAGATGGGCTGCAGTGGAAGTGTGGAATGACAAGAATCTCACAGTTAAGTCAGGTCCACAGGATTAGTCCCCACAAAGAGGCAAGAAAGTAGTTGCAAGAGATCAAAGAGCATTGGCTCAAGGGGAGTAGCTTTGATAAGCAGTAGTAGGCAACAATTGGCAGCCTCAAGAAGGAAGATTTATGAGAAAATGAAAGGTTTTCATCTTGGGTAAAACACCCTTATTTCATTTAAGCTGTGAGTTTGATTATGCCTAGCAGTATTTTGTTTATGAAACACAATTGGTGTAATCTTTCAATGTCCTTTTAGTTTTTCAATTAGCATCGCTAATGGGAATTGATAGTTTGGGCTGATGTGGAGTAACCTTGTGTGAAAATGGACATTTCTTTCTAAGAGAAAGTATTAGAGTTTTCTTAGTACATTTTTCCGTTTGTGTCATTTCTTTTGGTGCAATTGGTATTAGTTGAGCAAAAGTCTGTGTTATAGAAGTATTATCTCAAGGGGAGAAGTGGAGATGCTCAAATGAAGTGAGCATAGTCTCGGAAGCAGTAGCAGAATTAGTGAATTGTGAGTCGAAATGCATCAAAATTGATTGGTATTAGCAATAACAGTGATACCATGAGAAGTTTAATTGGTATCAATTTCTTTTAATTGGTACAAAATATGCATTAGTGGAGAGAGTATTCAACTAGCAGCCATAAGGTGTCTAAGACTAGAAGGACAAAGAAGAGGCATTATATGTTCAGGGGGAGCATATCAAATATGCCCATTTTATGGAGTAACAATAGCAACAATCCTGGAAGAGATGCATGTGAAGCAAATTTCACATCTCAATAATTATACCTTGGTCTTCGCAGGCAGTGATTGCATGGTGAGAAAAATACAACTTGTAGTCCCTTTCCATTGATGTCAAAGGGGGGAGAAAATTTGTGGAGAAGCTATGATGGACTGTACATAAGAAAGCAGACCATTGGTGTCTCATGCAATGAGATGTATGGAAGCATCATGAGGTTTGGCCATCAAATGAAGAGAAGGATGAAGTGTTGCCATCAATTCCAAAGGGGGAGATTCTTGGACAGTTGGCATTGTCTAGATGGCCAGTGGCCTAGTGAAAACATCTGCAAGTGTGTTGGCATTGATTTCAATAGTAATGTTGGGGAGATGTGTTGGGAAGTTGGCATTTCCTAACTGTTGGTAGGAGCATTGCCTAACTATTGGCAGGAGTGTTGCCATTGATGTCAACCAGACTAGCTTGGATGCTTGTCGCAACAGATGTTGGAAATGATGGCCCAGGGGGAATCTCATGGTAGATGTAGGCTTCATGTAGAGAATAATCATAGTATCATGATTATTAGATAAGCCATAAAATGATGATTACATTGATGGATTATATGGAAGTCCATGGTAGTTGTAGGCTTCATATAAAATAATCACCTTGGTGGTTGTGATTTCAGCTGTTCGGAGAGTCAAGGAGAAAAATAGTGGTAGAGATTTTGGAGCCATATTAGAGGTAGAAGATGGGATAAAAGCCTACATCAACCACTCTCCATTGGAAAGTGCTCTGAAAGAGATTTGCAACGATATGTGGAAGTCCAAAAATGGACTCTTGGATCAAAAGTTATGGCTTGCAAATGTTCAAGGACTTGATGTCCTAAGAAGGTTGGAATATCAGAGGTCCAGGATATCGGAAATTGGCACATCGACGTATCAACATATAGAAAAATGAAATGTTGAAGGTCCATCATATCGACACATCAAAATATCAGAGGTCAGTGTATCGATGCATTGGAATATCGAAGGTCAGTGTATCGACGCATCAGGATATTGGAACCCCAGAGGTCAGTGTATCAGAACATCAGGATATTGAAACCCTGAAGATTGACATATCTGTGCATCAAAATGTTGAAGGTCAACATATTGGAGATATTGGAATATTGGATGTGCGCTACATCTGAGAAGGATGTATCAGAGGTTGGAGAATATCAGAGTCTTGAAGATTGGCGTATCGGAATATTGGCATATCAGGATTGCAATATCGAAACTTCTTCAAGTGAGGAACCTTTAAAAATTTGTGATGTTGATAAGTTTTGATAAGCCTTTAAAAGTGCTGAGGAATTCTAAATGGAAATTAATAAAGGATTTCAGTGCAAAACCAAGGTTGACGGGTCCTCTTCTCTCTCCTCTAGCAAGACATATGGCAGCATATGATTGGCTTCGATAAGCTACAGTGGCAACTGACGTCAGCATGATATGGCAGTAGGAAAGGAAATGTCACAGGCATATTCAACCTTATTGAATAGGCTAATGGTCCAAAACTAGGTGACATGTGTCACCATTTAAGGAGTCACCATGTGGAGTGATGACGTCATATAGAAAGTTAGAAATCGAAGGTTGAAGACATTAGAACTCTAGAACAATTGGAGTTTGGAAAAGTTTCGATAAAGGGGGCTTCCGATATTGGGCTAGCACATGGTCGTGAGAGTTCAAAGAACCAAGGGCACAGATCAGTTAACAAACTGAGAATGGCCCCCGACAAGAGTCTGAAGTCTTACCACCTTAATGCTAAGCAGTTGGTCACAGGCAGCAGTCTTATGGTGAGAAAAGTGGTAAGGGCTAAGAAGAAGGAGCTAAGGTGCAATCGGAAATTCGTAGAAGTATGATTCAAAGGGGGCTCCGATATGGAATTAAGTCGATGGTCACTAGCCCAATCATATGAGATAGTAAACACTCAGGGAGCTAAGCGCCAAAGGACTGAGGAGTATCAGAACATTGCACCATTATTGAGTAACAATGTGGAATTTATTTGATAAGACAGTATAGAGAGTTAAAGGCGTATGGGTCGACAACTACAAGATTGAATTCAGGGGCAAAGGAGTTGGTCTCAGGATTAATGGCAACTATCAAATATCATTGGGTCAAGGTAGCAAGGACCATGATCTTCAGGAAAGAGTGTTGGGTCTACCTCGAGGTAAGATAAGCCATCTTTTTGCTGATGCATGTCTCAGTGAGTTAAGTAGATGAATGGGTTGGATACCAAAAAAAAAAGTGTAGGTCGACATAGTTGGTTCATGGATTCAGATGGATCAACAAGAAACTTTGAGAAAAGGAAACAAGGACAATGGTCCATAGAGAAGCCATCCTGAAGTACAACCAAGGCTGTGTGAAACCATGAATAAGCATGGAGAGCATAGGATGGTTGTACACAGAGAGGACCATTCCTGGTTGGAGTGTGCAAGTGGGTTGAGAATTCATTCCCAATGTGGAGAAAATTTCAAGTGCCCATTATCATGGTTAATGCAGTGGCAGAGAACAAGTTAGATGCAACAACGGAATGGAGAAGCCATGTTGAAGTACACTCGGGCAGTGTGAATATAGGACAGGAGTGACAACATCAATTAGTTGGAAACAGAGGAATAAAACCGGGTGGGGTGACATAGTTTCTAGAGATCTAAGTGAAAAAGTTTTGTGTGAGTTCATTGTTGTGTAAGGCTAAGAGAGATCTTGTTCCGGAGAGAAAGGCTGAGATTGCCTATGTAGAGGTAAGAGACCTTGAGAGCTTGCGTTGTTGTGAGTAAGGTCGAAGGTGCCTGTGTTGTGTGAGAAAGGCCGAGAGTGCTTATGAAGAAGTAAGAGACCCCGAGAGTTGCGTTGCTGTGAGTAAGGCCAAAGGTGCCTGTGTTGTGTTAGAAAAGTTGATGGCGCCTGTGTAGAGAAAGAAGGTTGAAGGTGCCTATGCAAAGAAAGAAGGTCGAGAGTTGTGTATGTGTTGTGGAGAGCAAGAGGCCAAGAGTTGAGTGCGTGATGATGAAGAGAAAAGAACAAAGATCTGCATGGACTGTGATGAGTGAATTTTGTTGAGCATATTAGTGTGCTACTGCCGAGTGAGCAGTGTGAGCGGAGATAACATAGCTGATATCCAGCAAAGTGGCTGCCAAATTATAAAGAATATTCAATTCCTATTTGAGTGTTGGTTGGAGCCTACATATAGGAAGTTGGTGCTTCCATATATAGTGGGTGCTTGAGAAGGCTTGAGGGTTGGTGCCTCCTGCAAGTTGGTGCTTGCAACAAATCCATGAAGTTGGTGATTCACATGGTGCTTCTGGTAAGCTGGAAAGGGATCTACAAAAAGAGGGAGTTGGCGCTTCCTGCTAGTGGGTGATAGCAAACAATCAAAGGGAGTCGGTGCTTCCTGTGAGTGGGTTCTCACAAAACAGATTGACGTAATAGAGTAGGTGCTCTTATTTTACATCAATAACAAAAACAAACTTTGGTGGTTTTTTTCCCAAAAGGGTTTCCACGTAAAACCTTGTGTCTCATGTGTATGATGCTCATGGTGTGTATGCTTTGTATGTTGATTTCATGTTGCTGCAATATTACATGTTGTGGTTGATTATATGGATGCTAAGTTTGAGTAAGAAAAGTAAATTGGCATAAAAAGTTTAAAATTAGCCTTAATACTGATTCACCCCCGCAATATTATCATTGTTTCCAACACATCTCCTATATGAGTGATGAAGAAAATCCAAAGGTCATTAGGCTCGCGAAATTGTGATCGTTATGAATGTGATGGTCATCGCAATTGCTCGATATAAATATAGATGAATGTAATGCCTTGATGTACAACTTTAAGCGTTAAAATTTTGAATTTCATTTTTATTTCTATGTTTATGTTTTATCGTGTATATGGACATGGCCACTGATAAGCTCATAGTTACATCATCGTGTTTAAATAAGCCTACTAGTGAGAAGATCTCACCGTCGACACTAGAGAGGGTGTTAACAAGCCCTGAAATGAATCGCTGAAAGGCGATGGCCCAGTGGTCATGGTCACAGGAAGATGTGAATGAGATGGTGCAGTCCATTATCTACAATGACGATGTGAACGACGCATTTTACATCCTTGACCTCATATTCGTGGTTGATTTGTGGCACAAATAGTAGGAGGCGCTTGAAAATGGGGATGAGATCAACCTAAAATTGATAACTTGGAAAACAAAATATAAGAATGTAACAAAAATAAATAAGAGGAATCATGCCTCAAGAAGGGTTAGTGAGCCAAAACCATTTTAGACATACATAAATAAGAAAATGTCATAAGTTAACTGCAAATCAGTTACAATAAGTTATCGACATAGTGTGGAACAAGAAAACAAAGACTCAAAGTAAGCATGTCATCTATAATCCATGAATTAGTTCATTAAGATATACCCAACATGTAAGCACACATGCATCCATAGTGAAAGTATTAGTTAGCCATTACAAATGCAACCAAACTTCTTAGGAATCAATGCAAAGAGTAAAATATTCTCATTAATATTGTTTCTATTCAAGGTACATTCTCCACAAGCCCATCAAATTCCAATAGTGGAATGAGGGCCACTCATATCATATTTAAAACCAAAACTCTAGCCTCAACACTACTCAGCCTAAAATCTACCAATAGTAGAGTGTTTTCATCTCCCTAAGCACAAACAACTATCTAAATGCTAGCAAAGCTCAAGTGCTAAAAGTTCCTCTGCAAATGAGGCAAGAGGGTATATTTATAGAAATGGGTAAGTGACCTTCTAGCTTCCCCATAAATTTCCAATTTCTTCATGACTCTTCTATTCCTAATAACTTTTACAATTAATATTGACTTTTCCATGATTTGGCATTTTCATAATTATAATAATATAATAAAATAAAATACAAGTGATGGGTGAGGCCAAACATTTTGTCATTTCTTTTTCGCCATGCAAGTGTCTACTTCATTCATCCATGAAGGTTCAAGTATATTGATTGTACTTGATTCTCCTTTTACATCTTAACAACTCTGACTAGACTTTGTCATGCAATAGTAGATGCACACATTTTCCTAATTTAATATCCCTTTTAAGTTTATCAATTATTGTGCATGTCTTAGTTGAGATGTCTGGCCTTTTCAAGAAATGATTATGTTTAACTTCCTCGAAGATACCTTTTCTATCATTGAGTTGAATAACGCAACATGGTTCCTAATCATAATTGTTGTCCTTTGTGTACAACAACATTGATATAAATATTCATGATCTCCCTTCATTTTCTTTTTCTTTGTTGGTACCATTTTAATGCATTTTGTTGTACGAACAAATATACCAATGACAAATAACCAACTAGAAGAATGTCGCCCCCTACATCTTTGTAGGCGATCATAAGCCCTAGGATTGCATTAGAAAGATTGCAACCTTCTCTAAGAGAATCCATGCTATAATGTTGTCCATTAAAATTAATTTTGGCTCTGCATAAGTAAAGAGATTCTTGTGAATTTGTCTATCATGTTATAATGTCACTGCTCATATGGTGTAATACCTTTCCAAAGTTCACTAGTACCTTTTACCTCAGTAATTTTCATTGGAGGAAGGATGTTGAAAAGTTGAAAATAATACAAATTGGGAACACATGAGAAAAATTTGGCTTTGTACTCCATTCTCGTACATATTCTAAAAATAATCTTAATTATTTTTCTCCTAGTTCATGTATCACTTTCTGTATCTGGTCTTGGGAAAATCCTTTGCTACAAGTTGAATTCCTTTCACATACTTAGTATTTCGAAGAACATTAAGTAATTTTTGATATTTCAAGGTTGCTTCCTAATCATTGAGAAGATTCTCCTCTTCACCTATAGTAGTGCAATCATTCCAAAAATTTGCAACAGAATCACCATCTATTGCCAGTATTTCTGTTTTCTTAGCCAAAACCATTGCCAATATCTTGTCCTTGTGTTGGTAAATTGTTGCAATGCATTCATTTGACTTGATTTTCCACATATTCAACAAGCCATCTGCACCAAAAGGAACAAACTATGTCCCACGAGTGAGGAAGGAAGCTCAAAGTATACTTTGCAATATGACCTTCAAATGTCTCCAAGAAAAAACCATCTTATGGTGCCCATATTTTAATTATCCTATCACCAAAAGTTTCCATCACATTCATATGAAGGTAACAATTCCACATACCAAACTCCTCATTCAAATAATGATCAAGCTACCTTTGATCATTAGGAGTGTTTAAGGGTTTTTCCACACCGAGTGGCAACAACTGAGTGGCAACAAATGATTGTATAATATCAAAGAGGAGTAGCAAAAAATGATTGTGTAATAGCAAAGAAAAGTGGCAGTGAATCTGTGAAGACTGTGTGACATCGTATGTAACAACTAAACAAAGTGGCAACAAGTGTGATTGCAAGGATAGTAAATATGAGTGTTGAATGAGACAACAAGTGTGACTGTTTGGATAACAAGTGTGACAAATGACAACTACCAAGTGTGATGCAAGTTGGAAAAAAAGTGTAATGGGAGGTGAGCTAATGTGAATGTTGAGCAACTTAGATTGGATTGTTGACAGTTGAAGATCATATTACAGAGATAAGACTGAAGAGTTGATTGAATCACCAACAAACAAATGCAAACTAGAGATCAATAAGAGATTGGTGGCTCTTGCAGGTTGGTTCCTACAAATTCAGTTGGGATTGGTGTCTCTAAAAATTTCATGCCTGCAAAGAAAAGCGAAATTCATGCCTCCTATTGGTTGGTTCCTACAAAAATAATTATACCTAGAGATGGTGCTTGCAAATACTATTAGTCATAAGGAACTTTTTGGTTTTCTCCCATATGAGTTTCCACTTACATCCTATGTTCAATATGTGTATCATGATCGATGATCTGTTATGTTTGATGGTTTAGATAATTACATATTGTCATCCTTAAATTCCATGCTTTAGAGTTCCTTTCAAGAGATAGTTTGATAAAAACAACTTCTATATGCTCTTTAATAAATTTTATCAATCTTATTAAGTTAATAGGCATGTCTATTTTGTAATAGGGCTTTCAAAATTTTAATTTAATTTCCAATAATTAATAAGTGGATGGTAGAGATTTATTCTATATGGAATATCCACAAAATGTTTTTATTAGTAGTGAGGATAGAGGGTTGAGATTTATTTCAAAAGTAGTTATGCCATTTTTTCTTTTTAATTTAATTAAAAACATGTTATAATATTAAATTAAAATGAAGTACATATAAAATATTTTGATTATAAAATAAGTTATGGTATTTTGGACATGTGGTATTATAACTCATGGTATTGACTTATGATATTGTAACAAAGTTTGTTTACAGGTTAAAAATATTTATGTTAAAGTGGAAGTGAATCTCCATGGTTAAGAATCTTGTTACATTTTTTTTAAATGCATACACGCTTTTCTCATATCTTTAACTAATTTAAAATACAATTATAATTTGTTTAGTTAATTTTTATGATATTTTTAGTCTTGATAATGTGAAATATATATCACATAAATATTTTGAACCCTGTAATAAATTTGTGCGTATTGACATTTAACAACCATTTAAATTATATAGCTACTCTATTCCACAATATGAGATAATAATTAAAAATATTTAAACCATCAATTTAATTATAATTTGGTTCTAGTTTTTATTAAATGAATAAATTTAATTAATTAATATATTTTTAATATATTAATTTTTATGTAACATTATACTATTGAAAAAAAAATGATATTAATAATGTGTGAATATGTTAGAAACATCTTCGATCATCAGAAGTTGTTGGAGGAGCAAATGAATACTCTGCAATAGCGCATTATCTATGAGGGAAGAACCAAAGACTATGCGCTACAGGAGAAGTCACTCTTAGCCAAGATTGAAACTCGACGGAAGCAAGAAGAAATGTTGTGGCGCCAAAAATCCAGGGTCAGATGGCTCAAGGATGGAGAGAAAAACACCAAATTCTTCCATAGAACCACAGTTCAAAGGAGAATGCACAATCACATTGCTTTCATCAACAATAATCAAGGAGAACGACTGGAAGCGCATGAAGAAATGGAACAAGAATTCAAAGAGTACTTTCAAGACATCATGAAAGAGCCCCCAGGTAGCAGAACACCGGCCATACAATCTATCACGCAACATATACCAAAGATCATCACAGAGGACCACAACAAAACGTTGCTCCTGCCAATATCAATGCAAGAGGTGGAGGATGCGCTAGCCCAATTAAAAGACGACAAAGCGCCAGAACCTGATGGCTTTACAGCTAATTTTTTCCATGCCTTTTGGGAGCACATTAAACAAAGGTATGGGAACTTGTAGAAGAGGCAAGATCGATGCACTGGATCCTCCCCTCTCTCAATTCCACCTTCATAGCGCTTGTGCCTAACGTGGAAGATTCCAGCACTCCTGATAAATATAGGCCTATCTCCCTCTGTAATGTAATCTACAAACTCATCTCAAAAATACTGGCTAATAGGCTAAAACCTCTCCTCCCTCTCCTCATCTCTCCAGAGCAGACAGGGTATGTTGAAGGGCACCAGATTCTGGATGGCATCATACTTTTACACGAAGTGATTCATTCGCTCAAGGTTCTAAAAAAGCCAGGTATGATTCTCAAGCTTGATCTTTCCAAAGCATTCGATAAACTCAGTTGGTCCTACACCAATCAAATGCTTTTAGATTTTGGCTTTAGCGCTACCTAGACGCGTTGGCTCATGAATTTGATTTCCTCCCCCAGTTATTCCATCCTTCTGAATGGTTCCCCCTCCTCGCCTTTCCGTCCCTCCCGCGGCATTCGCCAAGGTGACCCTCTCTCTCCGTTCCTCTTTGTGCTTATGGCTAAAGGTCTTAGTCATCTCCTTCACTCTGCTATCTCCTCTCACTCTCTAAAGGGCATTTCTCTCCATGGACTTTCTCCCCTCTCTCACGAATAGTTTGTTGATGATACAATGCTCTTTGGCCATCCTTCTTTTCATGAGGCCTCTATCCTCCTTGACCTTCTTAATCTATTCTCCAAAGCCTCAGGCACCTCCATCAATGCTGCCAAATCCCAGCTCTTCTTCTTCAATACTCCTAGTCTTTCTCAAAAGAATATAGCAAGGATCTTGGGGTACCCCATAGTTACACTTCCCTCAAAATACCTTGGTTCTCCCCTGATAATCGCTGCCATAAGCATGCCTCCTGGAGAACTCTCCTTGACAAGCTAGAATCCAGGCTTTCCTCCTGGACCTTCCGCTCTCTCAATATCGCCAGCAGGCTCATTCTCATAAAATACGTTCTTCAAGCCATGCCCTTGTATTTATTCTCCATATTGGCAGCTCCCAAATGGGTTTTGAAGAGAATTCATAATCTCCAAAGGAATTTTTTATGGGGCTCCTCAGGTCTCAACAGAAAATGGGCACTTGTCAAATGGACTGAGATCTGCTTACCGAAATCAGCTAGGGGAATTGGTCTGAGGGATCCCCTCCACAACAACAACACTATGGGCGCTAGAATCTGGTGGAAATGGGTCTCCAATCCGCACTCTCCTTGGGCTCGCATATGGAATGCCAAGTATGCCCCAGGAAGGCCCCCGAAGGAGCTCATCCGCATAAACATCACCATCCTAGGCTCTTTAATTTGGAACGCTGCAAGAAAACATAGTGTCTTCATTCCAGCGCACAATTTTTGGGAAATACACTCTGGTACCATAGCAAGATTTTGGGAAGACTCCTGGCAACAACTCCCCAAACTTGTTGCTCTTTTCCACAAACCCAAATGGCAAGATACCATGCAACATAGTGATCAAACCCAGGTTTATCAATTCTGGCAGTAGCACTCCCTTCAAGGCTATCAACAATGGAGATCAACAGACACATGGCAAGTCAACTGGCAAGAGGAAACCTTTGAAGAGATTGATCAGGAGCTCAACCTGAGGAAAATCAAGCTCTCGGATCAAAGAGACAAAATCCGATGGGGATATACACCAAAAGAGACATTCACAACCAAGGAGGCATACCAAATTCTCTATCATCCAGAGCAGCTAGTAAAAGATCAGCTTTGGGACAGGATCTGGCAACCAAGTATTTGGCCAAAAGTCTCCACATTCCTATGGCTATTAAGCAAACAATGGATCCTCACCTGGGATAATCTTCAAAAGCGAGGTTTCATCGGGCCTTCTAGATGCCCCAATTGCAATAGCCACCCAGAAACCATCGTGCACCTTTTGGATACCTGTCCGCTAGCTACAGATCTATGGGAGAGAATTGCTCTGTGCAACAGAAGATCAGAAAGACAAGTACGAAATATCACAAATACTATCAGGAATTGGCCTCCGCAACCTTTCCAAAGTCCAGCCCTCAACTCCCTATAGATCCTTATTCTAGGTTTTTTCTATTGGACCTTATGGAAGGAGAGGAACAACAGGATCTTTAAAAATCTCCATTCGCCCCTGGACTCCCTCTGGCTTCTCCTTAAACAGCATATTCAAAAAACGATGGCTCTGAAACAATGGCAAAACTCGGATCTGCCATCCACGCCTTAGGAATTCCTAGTACTGGATAATTGGAATCTGAATCTCACCTTCTATGCTCAAGCCTCCCTAAATCCCTCCATTCATTCTAATTCCCCCCATTATCGGTCTCCTCCAGTCTTTCAGACCATAAAATTAAACTTCAATGGTGCTGCCAAGGGCAATCTGGGGCCGGCGGGATATGGAGGTATTTTCAGAAATGCTAAGGGCATGACTCTCCACATTTATCATGGCTCGATAGGAAGAGATACCAACAATGCTGCTGAGCTAGAGGGCTTATGGAAGGGCATCTGCACAGCTGTTATTGAAAATCTCTTTCCTCTAGAGATAGAAGGGGACTCACAAATCCTCATTGAAGTGATTTCTCGGATCCAATCAGGCACATCAGCTGGAAAGATTGCCTCCAGTTGGAGGCTCCTAAGCAGACTAGAGCAAACTGAAGATTGGCTAAGGTCTCCTTGCAGTGTTACTTTCCAACATGTTCGATGACCTGCAAACAAAGTAGCAGATAGACTGGCTAACCAGGGATCTGATCAACAACTCCCTTTCTTCTCTGGTCCCCTAAGCAGATCTAATGATGAGAAACTCATACACGAATGCACTCTTCTGGTGCAACAATATCTATCCCTCCCGGATGCGAGTGATCGGGACAGCTAACAGGACGATGGCGGCGGGAGCAGTCGGCGCATGGAGTACTTCCTGCGCCATCTAGCTTCATCTGCTGCTGGCATTCAATATTCCGGAGAGCTCATTCAAAGCAGAGTTAATGAGGCCCGATGTTTTACACAGGCTCCCCTGCTCAAATTAGATTGTGCAAATCCATTTCAGCTCTATTCCATTCTCTCGCAATTTAGGCCTCCTCGCAGGTGCTATGCTCTGTCTGGTGAAGGTTTCAGGCTTCCATGGTATTCAGGCCAGTGGAGAAACTACATTTATGGTTTTCCTGGTTCGTTACTACCCCTACAGCATTCTCCTCAGTTGTATGCCTTCCCGCTCTCTTAACTCTTAGTCCATCTTGTTAAATCGCCCTCTTCCCATCTCCCCTATTCACCTTAGCATTGTTGTTCCCGCGCTTTACTCTCGGGGTGTCATGACTATCCTACGACAAAGAATGGGATGCCGTAGGGGTGGAGTTCGTGGTTGTCCTGTGCACCATGCCTCGTTCTCTTCAGTTGATACATTCACTGGCTCTTCCTCTAAGAGTCATCCTGCTCCCAGACGTGGGCGAGGTCGAGGCAGGGGAAAACGGGTGGCAACTTCAAGCTCCCATCACACTCATGAGCACTCGGCCCGCTTTAAAATTCCCTGCACGCTAAGAAATCATTCTTTCATAGCCACTGTCACAATTCAGTTAAGTGAGGGCACAATAGGCATGGTTTCAGCTTCTCCTCATGCTCCATCGAAGCCGAGGTTGAAGAATTTCCAAGCACCTCTCAGAATCAGTGCCAGCAGTGTGAAATCCCAAAGAATTCGGCATTCCAGGTCCAGCCTACTACAGCGCGTTCAAATCCTCCAGGTGATAGGACTCCACCAAAAGAAAAGGGCCTTCCCTCTGATGAGGACGACCTCTCAAGTTTTGGTTGTCCAATTGTGCAAGAATCGCCCTCCAATGCTCATGATGTCTAACAGGTTGTCGTCCTTTTTGAAATTATCGTGTCTATTCAAAGGATATGCTCTATTGTTTTCTGTCTCAGTTCAGTCGGTCTCTGTCTATGTCAACAGTTAGAGTCAATAGTATCACCCCTGTTATGCAGTTTTGGGATTCCATACAATCTTCATTTTGTCAAAGCGGTTCCGGTTTAAAGGCTCTGGTAATAGTTCTAGATCTAGGCAGTCTGATGCTTGCTTCAGTGGATTATTTTCCAAATTTGTCATGCGAGAAAGCCATTTTCTAGGCTAGACCTCTTGAGGCTACTGCCTCGTTGTAAAATTTTTGTATCAATAATAGAAGTAGACTTAAAAAAAAAATAATAATAATAATGTGTGAATATGACTTTTTTAATTAGAAAATAATATATGAAAATGACTAAGAGTTCAATATAACTTAATCGACTAATAATTCAATATTAATAATAGAGTTTAATCATGGCGTTGTATTTTTCTCTTTCTTAATATAATATCTATGATAAATACATTATCTCTTTTATTTTTAATAAAAATTTAGAAAATTTGTGTGATTAAAAAAAAATATTAAATATTTTTTTTAATTGGAAAATGTTATTATAAAAGATTTTTTTTTAAATATAATAAGTTAATATTTTGAAAAAATATAAAACAATTATAAAAAAAAAACCTATTCTTAAAAAAATTTTATATATATATATATATATGAAAAATAAAATTTTCATTAATATAAATGTATTACAACATTATATATAAAAAAATGTTTAATAACCTTTATACATGTATTTTGAAGGTAAAATAAAGTTTAACTAATCAATGGCACATAATGGTAAGAAATAAAAATGCCAAATCTGTTCAATGATAGTACTAGTGAAAAGTTAAAATGAGTTGTCCAAATGTTAAAACCAGCAAAATCGCCTACATGGACTACTAAAATATTTTATACTAATGATCAAGTAAATAGTAATAATATAGTAAATAAAAAACATTGCTCCAGAACATACTACATATATTAGCGTTGCCAATACCAATGAGGAGTTTTTCTTCGCTCAACGCAGTGAAGTTGAACTCAAGAGACAAATACGTTTGTCCTTCTTTTTTCCCTCTTGCATTATGTGGGGACTCTATGAATAAATTTTGCACTTGTACTCAAGGCCTATTTAACTTTTTCCTAGAATGGTTGAATGAAATAATTTAGCATCTTATTGTCAAAATATTCACTGCCCAAATGAATGTCCCCCCTAATAGCCTTTACCACAAACATCGAAGGTACCTCCACCCAAGTCAAAAATTAGGATTGTGTTCTTTTCACTGGACAAGTGAAGGTAGTGTCAAACCCATAAGCTACAACTGTTGATGTTGGTTCGTTGATGATTCTCATAACTTTAAGTTTTCTAGCCATCTTGGCCTATCTATTTATTTAGTCCTCGTAAATATATACAGTTTCTAGGTTGAAAAGCCTGCGATGTGTTTTAGCTCTCATAATTTACTCTAGCACTGCCTTCTTTTCATCCCACCCAAACTAGGTAGTTTCGAGCATCTAGATTGTGAGCAGGACTTTTGGGTATAACTATTATGAATCTACAAGCATCATGAGCAAAGAGGGCTACCTTATTGTGCACAAGTTTTAGAAATTACTTTCTAACCAACCTGAAACGAAACCCCCATACTGATAACTTGTTTTGGCTCTCAGAAAAGTCCAACAATAGAGCGACGTTCGTTCTTTTTGGATGGAGATTTCCACGACGACGGTGTTAGATTCTTCCTTCTTCCATACTACAATTAAAAGAAAACAAACAAACAGAAAAACATATAGTATGTCTTGAAGTGATCAAGCAAATCACTTGGGAGTCTACTAAAAAATAGATAAATAAATAAGTTTGGCCTCAACATAGATCTTGTAACACTATTTCAATGAATAAACTGTGCAAGTCCATATTATATGCATCATCAAAGATTGTGTATCATAATTAAACAAACAACGTTGTAACAAATCTGAGAGAACTGATACAAAGTTTCTGGTTATCGGTGAAAAAGAGCAACCTAAATAGTGCATAAAACAACCTTGCTTGCTTAGCTGATAATGAAGAAAAAAACAAAAAGAATGTTAGTCTCCAAGGTATTTAAAAGGTACGCTCTGATCCAGGTGGATATTGGTGGCCACTCGCCTATTCCACTTGGAACCCCACCATTGTTTCTTTCAGTTTTTCAATTTCCTTATTTCTAGCCCAATTTACTATTTTTGGCATTTTTTTGGATCTTGAACTTGCGGAGCCGTTTTGAGGCCCTAAGCGACGTTTTTTGGGAAAATTGGGACCAACATCAGTCATAGACCGATGTTGGTCATCCAAAAGTTTTCCTCAGATAGATCTGTCTGATGATGTATTGTGCGCATCAAATGAAGATCGTCTGCCAAAGTCATGACCCCAGGAAGTTGATGTACCAATTTACCCAAACGGGCCCATAGTTTGGCGCTTCATCTCCTAGGGTTAGGTTTTTGGATGTTTAGGGTTTTCCATTGTTTCTCAATAATAATTAGGCCTTTGAGCCTCATTGTAACACAATTCAGAGGCATGTAGCCGCCACATCTCTTCTCAGAGATAAGATACCATTGCCCAAGCTAGTCTTATTTCCATTTTGTTTGTAAGCATATTTCAGTATTTGATATTAATGAAATGAAGTGTTATTTCTACTACATCTTTGTATTTATGGTTATATCCGTAATTTTTTGCATTCCTGTTTAAATATGGATCAATGGTATCAGAGTGGTCTTCTCTTTCTCTGTTTTTCTTTGCATGTCCCCAACAAGGTCGGGATATAAGGAGTTAGGTCTCGATCTTGTTGGACCTTTGTAAGATCAGCCTCGCAAACCCTGATTACTGCCCATGGTAGAAGAAAATAAAGACGAGGGGGCAGGAGATCCTATCAAAATACTGCTCTAGGAAGCCCTCGAGAAACAAAGGAATGTGATGATGTATAACTTTTCCTAGATCCTTCAACAGTTGCCCACCAGCCATGCACACATCTAGCAACCACTCTAGACACTCCACTCCTTTTAAGGTACAAGTAAACTTTGACATTCCCATATTTGAGGGCCAAATAGATGCAAATGCCATAGATAAATGGTTAAATATGCTAGAAGGATATTTTTCTATTCATGATTTTTCCAGCCGAGAAAATATTACTTTTTCTCTTCTCAAAGCCACCCCCCACGTCAGGGATTAGTGGGAAACCTACTGTGAGCAGAAGGATGAAAGTACTACCCCATTGTTTTCAGCCGCACCCACTTGGAACTCGTTCCAGGATGCCATCAAGGAGCAGTACTACCTTGTCGGGAGCTATGAGGATAAATACGTAAAGTGTACAATGATGCGGCAGGGAAGGGACCAAGGTGTGCCAGAGTTTACCAATATTTTTCATACCCTTCGCACGAAGTTGGGTATCAAGGATTGTGAGAAACATTTGGTACTCAAGTACCGTGGTTGCCTACATAGGTACATCTAGGAAGAGATGGAGTTCCTGGACATCTCCTCGCTCGGCACAACATACCGATACACCGTCAAGATCGAGCAAAATTTTAAATAGAAGAAGAGAGACTTTGGATTTGCGAATCTGAATCAAGGGAAGGGTGCCCCCAAACCACAAAACAAAGGAAAAATCCAAGGCAGTGTGGCCCAGGACAACTCGCCAAAGTTACAAGAAAAGAACAACACCACGAAGCCGAAGAAGGACACAGGAAAGTGGTGTGAGTTCCATAAGAGCTCCACTCACAACGTAGGTGAGTGTGAAGCCAAGCACTCACTGGTGGCCGAGTTGAAGGCTTCAAAATCAAATGCATGTTCTGACTCTAAGTCAGAACCCAACAATGGGAATGACAAGCAAATTATCGATGCAGAGCCTAATGCAACAGTTGCCACCACGAAGATCCAGAAGGAGGAACCCAAAGATCCAGAGGAGGAGGAGGGCCTCTTCCACTCCCATATGTGGGTAAAGGGTTCCCCACTATAGTTCATTGTCGACAACGGGAGCCAAAATAACCGCATTTCAGTAGAGGTCATGAAGCGACTGGGCTTACCAGCCACGACACACCCACAACCGTACACCATTGGGTGGCTTCACCAAGGACGGGATCTTCACGTGAGCCAATAGTTCTGCCTTCCTTACAACATCAAGCCCTTCACTGATGAGGTATTATGTGATATTTCTCCCCTTGATGTTTTTCATGTATTATTATGCCAACCATACTTGTGGAAGTGACATGTTGTGTATGAGTCAAGGCCTCGTGCTGTTATTGTTACTTTGGGAAATAAGTTGTACATGATACCAAAGGTAGCACTGCCTACCACCATCTCTTTGGTTACTGCAAAAATATGCAATAAGCTCATTTCCAAAACCAGGAAATTTGTTTTCCTAATGATACTCCCTCAGGGAAAGAAGAAGACGATGGCCATGAACTCTAGACAGGGCCCCTCCGCACGACAACAACAGATGGACAAGGTCATGGAGGAGTACAAGGACACCTTTACCTCCTCCGCAGGGGTGCCTCTGCACTGTCAAGTCAAGCACTCCACCGATCTGACACCAGGTGCATCATTGCCCAATGGACCAATCTATCGTCGCTTCGTTCTAGAGAACGATGAAATAAAGAGGCAGATTCAGGAGCTGCTGCAAAAAGGTCACATCCGGCCGAGTTCATCGCCCTGTGGGAGCTTGATCATGTTGGTACAGAAGAAGGATGGGACTTGGAGATTTTGTATTGACTATTGGGCATTGAACAAGATCACTGTCCATAATAGGTACCCGATCCCACAAATTTATGACCTTCTAGACCAACTCAAGGGGGAAAAATATTTCAGCAAGATCAACTTGAAGTTTGGACATCACCAGGTACCAATCTAACCCTCCGATGTGTGGAAGACCACCTTCAAAGCCAAGGAGGGCCTTTTCGAATGGTTGGTTGTGCCTTTCGGGTTAACGAATGCTCCTACAACCTTCATGAGGCTAATGGATGACATATTGTGCCCATTCACCAATTCATTTATAGTGGTATACTTGGATGACATCCTGATCTTCAGCCAGAATTGGGAAGAGCACCTCCACCACATCCAATAGGTTCTCCCAACACTACGACAACACAAGTTGTGTGCCAATTTGGAGAAGTGCACTTTTGGCATGACCCAAGTTCAGTATCTGGGATACATTATTGATGAACAGGGGGGAGTACATGTGGATCCAGCCAAGATCCAAGTCATTCAAGATTGGCCATCCCCAACCACTCTGACAGAGCTCCACAACTTTCTGGGTCTTCCTAATTTCTACCACAAGTTCGTGTTGGTATTTGTCATATCACTTGGCCCTTGTGTCAAGTCACCAAGACAAGAGCGAAAGCAAAATTCTTTTGGTATGAATCTCAATAGAAGGCATTCGCAGAGTTGAAACATCGCCTCTACTCTGCACTAGTGCTCACATTACCAGACTTGCAACAACCATTTGAGATCGAGACAAATGCCTCTATCTATGCTATTGGGGTTGTCCTTACTCAACGGGGGCATCCATTGGCATATCATAATGAGACACTTTCAAAAAAATTCCGAAAGTATCCCACTTATGACAAAGAGATGTATTCCATTGTGCAGGCCTACCGACAATAGAAGCATTACATTTTGGGGAAGGAAATAGTCATCCCCACAGACCACTGACCCCTGCAGTTCATACAAACACAAGGGAAGTTGCAGAATTATCACCATCAGAAGTGGTCCACATACCTGCAATAGTTCCATTTGAATATCAAGTATAAGAAAGACAATGCCGATAATGTTGCAGACTCCCTCAAACGACCACCGATCATGGTGTTAACCACCGTGCTCAACTCTTGTGGGCAAAGACTTCTTATTGGCCACTTCTCTACAAAGGTGACCCAAAATTCATCCACACATACCATATGCTCTTGCAGGGTCAACAAATTCCAGATTTTCACCTCCAGGATGCCCTGTTATGCCACCTAAGACACCTTTGTGTTCCTTCAAGCGAGCGCGCCAAGATGATTTGGGAAGCACACTACAGATGGTTCGTCGGGCATTTCAAGGTCGAGAAAATGGTGGCAATACTACAGAAGTATTTCTGTTGGCTGAATCTTCGACAGGATGTCGGAAAGTACATTAGATCCTACACTATCTGTGCCATTGCCAAATCGACCATCAAGAAGCAAGGCCTCTATAATCTGTTGCCTACCCCTAGTCGACCTTGGGAATCCATCTCCACAGATTACATGTCAGGCCTTCCTTCTACTAAGCATGGAAACGACTGTGTTTTTGTGGTCGTCAATAGATTCTCGAAGATGGCCATTACGGAGGCCTACAAGAAGAATATCACAGCGGAAGCCACTGCTAAACTCTTCTTTGAATGAGTGTGGGTACACTTTGAGATCCCATAGTCTATCATCTCTGATCGGGACAGCAGGTTCCTCAGTACATTTTGGTCCAGTCTGTGGTCGATGTCAGACACCAAGCTCACTAAGCCCACAGCTTTCCATCCCCAAATTGATGGCTAGACAGAGGTTGTCACCAAGATGATCGTACACATTTTGCGCATGTACAACTCAAAGCATCCACGCACATGGGATGAGAGCCTCCCTTATGTCCATCACAGTTATAATCAGGTTCTCCATAGCTCGAATGGCCACAACCCTTTTCAGGTGGGCTTGGGATTCTAGCCACTATGTCCCATTGATGTGGCCATACCATTTGTAGCTACTCACGCAGATTTAGCTCATGTCCAATCTGAAGCCAAAGAGGCAAACAAATTCATTGAGCACATCCAACATATCTACTAGTAGGTCCACGACATTCTGGATAAATAAAATGCGAAGTACAAGCGGCGACATGATCAACATCGGGTGTTGCACAAGTTTCATGTGGGCGACAAACTCTGGTTGCATGTACAAAAGGAACGCCTTACCAGAGCCTATCAGAAACTCAGACCACACTTATATGGTCCTTACACCATTACCAAGGTTGTGGGAGACAATGCATTTGAGCTCATATTCCCCATTCCTTGGCCTGCACCTAGTGTTTAATGTGGACCGCCTTAGACCATACTTCCCACCATTACTAGACACATTAGGCATTGCAGAACAACTCACACCTACATAATTAAATCCAAATTGCATGGAACAAGCCAAAACTGATCTGATCATGGACACACAGATCAAGAACAATCGACAACAAAGGATCCAACTATATCGAGTTGTCAAAGCAGGCCAACTCCTTCACCAAGGACCAAGTTTAGCAGAAGTTTCCTCATCTCATGAAGGAACTCAATGCAATGGGGACCATTGCTTCCTAAGGGGGGAGGAATGATCCAGGTGGATATTGGTGGCCACTCGCCTATTCCACTTGGACCCCCATCATTGTTTCTTTCAGTTTTTCAGTTTCCTTATTTCTAGCACAATTTACTATTTATGGCAGTTTTTGAGGTCCTGAACTTCCGGAGCCGTTTTGAGGCCCTAAACGATGTTTTTTGGGAAAATCGGGACCAACATGGGCTATAGATTGATTTTTTTCATTCAAAAGTTTCATTCCTCAGATAGATATTTCTAACGAGGTATTGTGCGCGTCAAACAGAGATTGTATTCCAAAGTTACGACCCTGGGAAGTTGATGTACCAATTTACCCAAACAGGGCCCATAGTTTGGTGCTTCATCTCTTAGGGTTAGGTTTTTGGATGCTTATGGTTTTCCATTGTTTCTCAATAATAAATAGGCCTTTGAGCCTCATTGTAACACAGTTCAAAGGCATGTAGCTGCCAGATCTCTTCTCAGAGATAAGCTACCATCGCCCGAGCTAGTCTTATTTCCATTCTGTTTGTAAGCATATTTCAGTGTTTGATATTAATGAAATGAAGTGTTATTTCTACTGCATATTTGTATTTATGGTTATAACTGTAATTTGTTGTGTTCCTGTTTAAATCCAGATCACGCTCCCTAGTGATTTCAAAACTTGAAATTAAAATGCGTGGGTTTTCAAAATTTGAAATTAAAATGAGAGGGAAGTGGGAGACGCTAACAGAGCTTGGGTTAATGAAACTTGTTTGAAGTAGTTGTCTGAAATATGATGTGGAGTCACCGAATATTGTCCCAGCCAAAGAGGTGCAGTTGTTCGGTAAATTAATAGTCATCAATGAATAAATCCATGGTCATGAATGAAGATGCATGCTAATGCTATCAGTCATCGTGCATAATAATTGTCATGCATTCACCAAAGGCACATTAAAGAACATATAACTCATCATCTATTATGGTGTCTTAAATGCCAAATAGCTTTTGTTAGGGCATTAAATAACCGATCGCCTGGTAAATAAGGCTTGTCGTATAGATGTGAAAAAATTGGACACATAAAACTTTGTCTCTGGTAAATGTGGCAAAATTGGACACCATTTCTTTGTCTCCTGTAAATTTGGCCACATTTCCCAAATTATTGGACTATTAAAGATTTGGAGCAACTCCATAGATGAATCACCATGTTATTTGGTTATGATATTTTTTTAATGAATTTCAGTATAAAATAATATTAGCTTAGTTATGTTTATATCAATTAAATGGTAAACATCAATTCATAATATCTCAACACTTAATTTATTATATATTTCAATTTATCTCAACACTTAATTTATTATATATATTTCAATTTATTAAAATTAAAGAAAAATCACAAAAATTAATTAAATTATAACTTTATTTAAAATAATAATAATATTTTTTTTTTGTTAAGCTTGGCAAGTCCATTCCATTTTCTATTATATAATAAGCAAGTTTACACCACACAGGTTAACCAAGTGGCCTCAACTTTCCCTGAGGGGAAACCAAGTTTGTTGGCCACTAGTCAACATTGTAAGACATCCAAAAACAATATTGTTTTAATCTTTCCATCCAGGCTAGATACGTCTCTATCTTATGTCTAAACACTACATAACTGTAAAAACTAACATTTGCAACATAAAAATTAAAAGCTAACCACATAAACCAAAATTATGTATGGGGTTGAGTGTAATCCTTCTAATCCTCTGAGGCAGATGCAACGGGAGTTGGATCCTTAATTGAAGCCCCTGACATGTCGTACAACTCCAGAATGCAAGGGATGTGACAGTTGATTTTGTCCATCCTGATATCATGTTTGTGCAGCTGGAAGATAATTTTCTCCATGTCCTTCTTATAATTCAGCATTCCCTGAACTGTCACCGCCATCCCCACTGATATCTACTCCATTGTCTTGCCTAGTCATTAACCAATACAAGTATAGTATTTGTTTGAACTGAGTGATTCTCCCATGGTTATTACCTGGATCTAGAATGAGAGTCCTCCAAATATGCATCTCTTCCTCTTATTCATTTCCTTGCTTTACCTCCTCTTCCCATTCTTCCAGCAATTTTTGAATGTCAGCATTCGTCCCCTCATGGTATGCCTCTGCTGCTTCGGTTATGAGGTGCTCTACTGATTTCCCCTTGCAAGTTTCTGACGTGCTCAGCCCCTTATCTGTCTGGGGAGCTGGGCCTCTCCTACCGTGTCGATGAACTCTCGTAGCACAAGTCATGACTTGTTTTCCAGAAAATTGTTGACACCCAAAAAAAGTTAGATTAAAACTCAAAACTTTCGTAATACAACATCTTGCCAGTTCATGCTTCTTCTCTACACCATTTCTCACCACATTCGAGCAGGGGTGGGTCAAAGCCCTCAGTTCCCAGAGGGGAGTTCTTTGTCCCTTACCCCTTGGCATGACATTGTTCCCTTCCCCCTTTTATGGTTTTTATGCAGGTCATCTTAGCCTGTCTCAAGCTGAACCCACAGGCCCACCTTGAATCTAGCAGTACGTTTGTGATGGTTCTAGTACCTTGTTCCCTCGGTCCAAAGATAAATGGCTTTGCCTCTCAGGTCCCTCCAGCTGGTTTTCCACTCAAGATTCCTGGCCTTGCCAATAATCCCATGCGGTTTTCACCTACCTGAGCGGTTCATTTGCAGACTACATGCGTGGCTGCGACCCTAGCCCCCTGCCAGCAGCTGCCCCCTGCCCCTCTCTACAAACCCCGACCTCTCTTGAATTGTAGTGCCACTATCAGGATTTCCCCCAACCTTAGTTACAAAGCGCACAACTTCACAATCCCGCAACAAACTCCCCCCCCCCCCCCCCCCCCCCCCCCCCCCCCCAAAGAAGTCATGGGTTTTACCCATTTGGGAGAAAGTATAAACACGGAACCAGGCCATGGCAAACAATTGCCTCCCCCATTGCCATGAGCAGCATTCTATTCCCCGGATTTTCAAACTCTTTCCCATCCTTTCCCCCAGCATACTCCCAACCAAAACATAGATTCAATGTTGAGGCAAGGTCGAATTACATACCTGGTTTCTACAGGTGACCGTCTGCGACCTAGGTTCCTCCCGTTTTGTCGACCTTCCACTTCTTTGTATCACCACCCTTCTCCACAATCGTTCATTCTTGTGTCGCACGTCGAATAACCTCACATACCACTAAAACCAATCTTATCTCCTATCCCACCACCTTGCCCACTTCCCCAGTGTGCATTCATGCCAAGGGTCACCGCACCCCCTGCCTTGAGCATGTGGGGGATGACGGTAATAAGTGCTTGGGTACTAAGCATGACTGCACCCAAGTTGTCCCAACTGGTGACCCGCATCCCGATTGGGATAAATAATAATAATTATTAATGGTAAAAAGAATTTATATATATATATTAAACATATAAACATTTTAAAGAATATATAACAAGATTTTTAATTATGAAGAAGTCACTTTATTATAAGATTTTTAATTTGTAAATAAGTTTTTGGTTCATGAATATCTTATGTTCAAAAATCATAACTCATTTTGTAAATTTGGTGGTATGATATTTTTCTTAATTAATGAATTTAATTTAAAAACTTTAAAAAATATAGTAAAAACTTTATTCCAAAAAAAAAATAAAATTAGTTTTTTGTTCATGAATACCATATGCCCAAAACATCATAACTCTTTTCGTTGGTATGATATTTTTCTTAATTAATGAATTTAATTTAAAAAAAAAAATGTAGTAAAAACTTTATTCCAAAATAAACATTTTTTTTTAATTTTTCGGCTATGAATATCATATGCTCGAAATATCATAACTCATTTTGTTAGTATGCTTTTTTTTCTTTGTCAATTAATTTAATTAAAAAACATAAAAAATAAAAACTTTATTCCAAAATAAACATTTCTATTAGCATAATAATACAAGCCTCAAGCAATTTTGAATTCAATCGTTTGTTTTGCTTAAAGTCCAGAATAAAGAACAGGAGCCTAGTATATACTCTTGCTTTCAATTTTATACAATTCCATATTTACACCGATAGGCATTTCTTTTGAACCAACACAACTCCCATTTTCATCTATCCTTCTCCTCTCTGACTAACATATGTGCACTTGTCTTTACGTTCACCCTCATCCTCTCGAATTAACAGCTATGCACCAATATTTGTACACTAAATTATACACACCATATTAATGCTAGAGTTCCAAGGCATATTTCTTGGGTCTCTAAATTTCTCTTCATGGCCTCTGAACTACCGATACACCTGCCTTTTCCAGTTGCAGCATTTTCAAAAGGGTAGGGTTTCTTAATTTCTCTTCATGGTCACTAAAATGCCATTACACCTATTGTTTCCAATTGCAATATTTCCGAAAAGTGGCTCCAACACTTTGCGAATGAGTTTTATGGTGCACAACGAAGAGTCTATCGATTTTTACAGTTCATGACCAACAAATTCCTAAATCTATGGCACACGATGAACTCATATGCTGCCTTGTTGGGTCCGAGTAAGTTCATTTTCCAACTTATCTATGGTGAAGTTCTACATTATCCCTCTTTCTCAGTTGTTGCTTGTATTTTTTGTTTCTCTGCATCTCAATTTAAACCACCAGGTAACCTTGTTTCAAAAATAGAAGTGTGCACTATGAGTGGCCCAAGTTAAAGTCTCGTACACAAAGTCCACGGAGACTAGTGGAGGTAGGTGAGTGCAAAACTTTCTCTGAGTTCAATTTTGTTCCTTTCATTATGCAATAGAAACCCTTAAGTGTTCTTTGTTATTTTTTAGTTTTCTTTGTATCTATATTATCAATAGAAACCATTAACTCTATTAAATCTATCAATCGCAATTACGAAAAGAGTACTAAGAGAGGTTCACAAAGAATTTCTAATATGTGCTAATATGTGAAGGGCATCTCTTGTAATGAATATTTTGATAGGGAAAACAAATTTGTCCTAAATGGTATAAAAGTGTTCTAGTTCATTCTCCTTCCTAAACACTGGGTACCAGAATTGTATGGGATGCTCTTCATTAGGTAGGCAGTAGCATGAAAGTACCAAGTTTCTTTAAATTTTCTCAACTGATGATCCACTGTGTCTGAAATAATAGCCCCCTAGTCAAAGATTATGGGGTCCTCTTTCTCTGTTAATCTATGAATAACATAGATGAACTGCGTGGGAAATCTTAAAGTATTCATTAAGCCCCATAATATACACAAAAACCAAGCTAAGTCCATGTATGGTTTTGATAGGATACCAATATCATGTTTCTAAGCGGTAGAGAAAGGGTCTTTTACAGGATTTTTTCTCCATAAGTTCATAATTAATACACACCCACTTTTATATTCTTCTAAATAGATTTTTGCAATTTTAGGATCGTAGTTGCAACTCGCACTTGGTGCACCACTAAACCAATTATGGGAGATTAAAAACTTCAAGAACATACGCCGCTTTAATCAATCCAGAATGCCAAGCTAAATTTGATTGATTCTTTCTTTGCCTCGTATAATTCTTGACCCGATTTTATGCAAGGTTACATTTTGCTATGGTATTCTAAGTGTCGAGCACACATAATTCCATCATCTTAAGCATGATGGTCGACTTTGAAAATTTCGGAAATGCAACAGGAATTCTGGATGATCAGCTATGATTTTTGAAGGTTCAGATTTTGAGGATGTCTTCATTTCATATTCACTCAAGTTTTAATACAAACAAGTCTGGGATTTTTTAAATTAGAATAACTATGTAACAACTAGTCATTTTGTTGGATTTGTTTGACATCTGTGACTCTCCAATCTTGTCACACTAACATTTTGGGACTTAAAACAAAAGTCCAAACATAACTTCCCAAGTTGTTGACAACATTGTCATTGAGATCTATGAGGTTCATTTTACAATTAAGTAGGATGATTGTGAGTAATGATAGTGTCTCACTAAATCGCACGTCCAAGTTCCTGTTTAGTTTTATAGGATAGATGATTCTTTCTATACGAGTAAATATACTAAATTCCATCACTGCAAGTGCTCATTTTTTGACATTAGCCACAATTCTCATTAGTTCATTCATTTCATTGAAGACCTTCTGAGTGAAGAAACTCCTCTTTCAAGAACCTCGTATTTTCTTCATAAAGAGACTGCATTAAGTTTGATCCCTTTATAATAGTATTGGCAACTACAAATGACAATATTTCTATTTTGACACCCTTAGGAGTAACACTCGATGCAAAGCCATCGCTAAGATTTAAGTTGGTCATGCTACCCCCGAGAGTATCCAAAGCCTCCATTGCCTTCTAAAGGCCAGTTGTACCAACCCTCCCTAACAGGGTTCCAACTTTTGAAATTATTCAAAGGATTCAAATGTAATAGTCTCATAAATTGAAATAATTTAAGTTACATGTTAGAAATAGAAAAATATACAAAATTGGATATGGGAAACTGGATATATAACAACTATATATCTAAAGGAGGTATTATGAGCTAGAAATTCGTGCAAAGGATGATGAAACAGGTGAGCTTGGAAATATTTGTATGCTTTCCATGTTGTATGTTGATTATGAACTCTCCATTATATGGTAATGTCATCTTCCATTTGTAAGTATTATTATTATAAATAAATCTATATAGGATGAAAAATCCTCTATTTAGTTCTATATGTATTAAGAAGAATGCTTGAACCTAAGTTTTGCATAATATTCATAGTGAAAATCAAAATTATGCTTCAGATTTTAACATTAAACATAAAATTCACAGATAGGGGGATTCTTAAAGTCTACAATATAGGACCTACAATTGTTTTGTCCCACTTTGGTGCAACTTCAACACATTCATAACACTTTCAACTGTTTTTCATTAACAAGGTGTTAACCCTTCCTAGGTTTCTTTCTGCTAGATCCTCACAAACCTCAGAAATGGAACACCTACTCTTGAAGATTGGACACTCCTAATGTCAAGGACAAATTCCCCTCTTACACATGAAGAGAAACACACATTTCAAGACTCCATGCACCTTATGAAATGAACAACTCAATTTCTTTTCATAATAAAGCAATGCTAAAAGAATTGAACATGCCAATAACGCTTCGCTCTACAGAGCACTAAAGGGAAAAAACTTCTACTACAATAGAAGATGAACATTTGGATGCAAAGGTACTCTTATGCAATGAACAAAAACTTGCACTCACCAACAACTTGTAGGTACATGAAGGCCTTGTTAATGGCACACTTGGAAAAGTTGTTTCAAACTGTTATACACCTGACTTGAAGCCCCCATAATTTCCATCCTTCATGGTAGTTGAATTCAACAAATACAAAGGAACACCATGAGACATTTATGATCCAACATATGTACCCATTTCCCCCATCACAAGGGGTGCATGTTGGCTGATACCACTTCGAATGGCATGGGCTTTAACAATACATAAATAACAGGGAATGACAATAGACAAAGCAATTGCTCAATCTCTATCTTTCCACTGCTCGCCATCTTCTTTCACCACCAGAATCGATCTCGCAGATCTCCCACTGAACAGGGTCTACCACAGGCCCGAGCGAAACCCTCAGCAACAAAGGCGTCCCTTGAAGCCAAAACAGCTTTGATACCAAATGTAGGTTTTAACCCCGTACAGAAATTACCTGCATACGAATTCTAAATCACAGGAAAAATAAAAA
>APFE031225042.1:0-22961 GCA_000404065.3 Pinus taeda | reverse complement strand
GGTGACAATCACATCGAACTTTGAGGGGAGGACCCTCAATAGTTTCTCCACAATCCTCCTTTCTTCAAGAATCTCTCCATGAGACCTTATCTGTGTGACCAAGCCAATCACATGTGTGAAGAATGAGTCAATATTATCTGACTCCTTCATGCATAGATTCTCAAAATCTCTCCTCAGCAACTGTAGTTTTACTGTCTTCACTTTCTCCATGCCTTGATAGGCTGTCTTGAGAGTTTGTCATGCTTCTTTGGATGTCTTGGCTGTTGTTATCCTTGGAAACACACTCTCATGCACTGCTTGATATAAGAAGGGGAGGGCTTTAGAATCCTTCTTCTTATAGCTCTTCAGCAGTTCTTTCTCTGCCTGAGTTAAATTATTAAACTCATCTTCATCTGCTGGTTCTTCAAATCCATCCTCAACAAATTCCCATAAATCTTGTGAGGCAAGCAGGGCTCTCATGGTTATTGCCCAATAGTCATAGTTTTTCCCATTAAACAGTGGGAGCTGAGTATTAAAAATACCCATGCTAGTGTTGGAGCCAGCCATTCTTGCACTCTTAACTATGCTCCAAAACACTTGACTGTGTATTTAAAATCACTGAGTGTCTTCAACAGCAACACAAAAAAAAACTTGAGAAATACCTTTGAATCTTTCTTGACTGAGTCTTCACTCTACTGGAGAAGATGCTGCAGCAAGAAAATCCTTCCTTCAACTTCTTTGACACCTTCAAAGAGCCTGGACAAGCTCCGATACCAATGTTGGAAATTTCTGGTAATTTCAAACAAAAATCTGAACAGAGAACCAATACTCTGTTTTAACCCAGGAAATAATACTCTGTTTTAGCATAGGGAAGCAAAAAAATTTGATTTCTGAAGAACAAAGTTTCACACACACTCATAAAAACATTGTATTCATTAATAAAACACCCTGTTACAAAAGGGTCTTCCTCTTAACAGAGGGATTCACCAAGAACTTCCAGTTCCATACAAAAAAAAATTACTCTGTCTCTTCTAGAAATTTTACACTACTGTGTGTAAAATTTCTTACATTTACTGCTATAAAAATCTCTTACATTCACTCCCGCTGCTGGAGATTGCATTTCAACAACAAAAAGTACATTCATTTGCTGTTGCGAATTTCCCTTTCGTTTTCACTCACACGATGCCCTGTTTTCTCCTTCTTCACACTTCTATGCATATTACATTGCATATGTACTTAAAAAAAAACAAAAAAAAGTTACATATTACATGTCCCGTGAACAAACAAAAAAAAAAATTAAAATTAAAAGTCTTTTACCAATGTTTACCTATCGTAATAAATTCATTCATTACTTCACGTTAATTCCTGCTAACAAGCTGTCCGTCAATGTACATCAACCGTTGACCTCCATCGAACGACTTCAAACCTTGATTTTAATCAAATGGTTGTCGCAATTTCCCCGGAGGTCCCATCTTACCGAACTTTACCTGTCGGGGAATGGGTGGTTTTGGAACAGTGCCGTGGGCACGTGTTAGTAGCTGGATGTGATCGGAGCCCCTCCAAGGAATACCACGCTGCGTGAAAGGTGGTGCGGGGAAAAAACTACCTAGTTTCTGGAATTAAATGCAGGCAGTTTGAAATTATAATTTCAACAAAATACAGGCGAGAGTAATTAGATGATAGAAACTCAGGTGGGTGAGCTTCCCACTTTTATACTTTTAAAAAGTAACAGTGCTTAAATTTTATGCAGACGCGTTTAGAAGAGCCAATGCCAGACACTCGTCAGCTTGAGCATCCCATTTGCCTCCCAAATTTCATGAAGTGTTCAAACGTAAATCCATGGTTAGGGAGGAAACTTATGCAATCCGATTAGAGTTTTCCTTTTGTTTCTCAACCATTGTCAAACTATTCTCAAACTCTTAAACTATTCTCTAACTCTTCTCAAAATGTTTGATGATGATGTGACATGGAAAGCTTCCATTTTACCTGTGCTAATTGGCCATCAATAACATCATATTTAAAATATGATGTGATTTGTTATTCCTCTTGCAAGTGTAGCATTTTTATTTATGATGATGCTATATGGAAGGTTCGTTTTCAGAACTTGGAGAGGGTAATGTTCGAAAATACACCCTTTTGTGAAAAATGCAGTTTGTAGTGTTTGAAAGTTTATTAATCAACACTAAGTGTTACATTTAAGAATGGGCCAGTTTTATGTAATTTAAATTGATTATGCTAAATACACGTTTAATAATAGTTTCAAGTCATAGCATCTTTATTAATTATTTTGTCTAACATTCACTATAGATTTGATAAATCACGTCAACATAAATACAAATGACGTGGTAGCAAGATTTAAGTGCACCATTGAGATACTTCAACAATACAATGAAGGTATGTTAGAACCTAACACTCACCTAACATTCTCCATAATCACTGAGTAACAAGTTGAGGGAGTAAAAAAATCAAAGTAATAGTACAGCTTCCAGAAAAGAAATGATATTTTAAGGTTCACGAGACTAAAAATAGTCTATGAGACCATTAGTTCCTTGTTTTTCACTCTTTGCAATTCAATCCTTTTCTGACTCAAATTGATGATGAGCTAACCCAACCTTCCAACAATCCCCTCGCTAAAAAAACAATGCCAAGAAACTGATGCTAACATGTTCTCATAACTTTCTCTGATGTCTTTGAATGCATCACATTCCAAAATGAAATGCTTTTCCGATTCCACAGCCCTAGACGTGCAAAATGTACACACCCATTCTTCCCAAGCTTCTTTAGGCCTTTTCCACCATCCTATTTCACACCGAAGTTGATGTGAATTGGTCCTTAATTGAGCAATAAGAACCTTTTCCCTCCACGAAATGCTTGCTCCAATGAACTCTTTTTGTTATAAATCACACGTAGGGTTGAATTCCTCAATGTAATATTTCTTCTTTCTACCCAACTCCTTTCCCCATACCTTTTTATGAAACTTCTCCATAACAAAATCCTTTAGCTCTTTTTTATTTGTGGGACAGGCATTGAGGTAGATATTCCATTTTTGCATCCATGTGTAGTTTTGTTTCATCCATGTTTTCTTTCTTTCACTGATGCCTTCATTGAAGATAACATTAGGCCATCTACTTACTCTCATTTGTTCAATTATTTTTAGGTATCTTATGAGCCGCACCATAGCAATTGCTTCAATCGAAGTTGCTCCTGTTTCACTCAACATTATCTCATAAGGTACCAAACTTTTTATTTTGAACTTGCTCATGATCAAGCGTTTTTGGATTTTCTCAATTTGTTTCCATTTTGAGATGAGAGTGCTGCTAGCCCATAATTCACACCCATATAGCATCACTGGACAAACTAGGAGTCCAAAAAGCACTTTAATCGTTTTCCAATCCCATAACTCTGCCTCTCTATATCTGTTTTGAAGAGCATATAATGCTTTCCACCCTTTTAAAATTCTCTTCTTTCTGCAGTGCTCCCAATTGGGATAGTTGTTCAAATCAATCCCAAGGTACTTGTATTCATTTACTTCTTCAAGAATGTTGTCTTCAAAGAAGAAAGTATGATGGCTCTGCTTCCTTTTATTAGAAAAAATAATTATTCTGGTCTTGCTAGTATTGACTTGCATCCCCACTGCTCTACAAAAATGCTCAAGGGCATATAAGTGCTTTTGCAATCCATGGGCCAATTTAGAAATCAATACAATATCATCAACATATAAAAGAAGCTTTATCACAAACTCTCCCAACCAAACACCATCTCCACCTTGTAGATTTATCCACTCTTCCAATTTATCAATATATAGACCAAAAAGAGTGGGGGATAGAGGGCAACCTTTCTTGACTCCAATGTCACTTCTAAAGCTTTCTGAAATACCCGCTGAGGTTCTAATTTTGACTTTCACTTCTTCATAAAGTCTGTGGATAGCAGCTCTATAATGCACAAGAATTTCAAGTTCTTCCATTCTACGCCACAACTTATCTCTGGGGACTGTGTCATATGATTTTTCGAAGTCAACAAAGCAGCAAAATACTTCTTTTTTGTCCTCCTAAACCTTTTCAACAATGTGTCTCAAAGTGATGCCATGATCCACTATAGAATGTTTCGCCCTAAAACCAGCTTGTCCTCTTGCCCTCTTTTCTTTTACTTCTGCCCACTTGCTAATTTTGTCTTCTACCATGCTGCCGAAAAGCTTTGCAAACAAAGGATTAATCATAATTGTTCTATAGTTGGATGGATTATTAATGTCTCCACTTTTAAAAAGGGGTATTGCTAGGCTAGTTGTCCAGTCTCTTGGGAATCCTTGTTGAATGATGGTGTTGAATATTTTCATGATGTGTGGTGCAAGAGCGTTCATTCCCCATTTTAGATACTCTGCTTGAAGTTCAACCAAGTCCTTTTCCTTCCCTGTTTTCAACTTCTTAATTCCATTATCCACCTCCTGTAATGTGAAGAGATTTGAATTCGTGTTGATCTTGGGGGGGGACTCTGCCTCGGATTCTTTCTCATAGAGTTTCCTTGCATATTCAAACCATTGATTGACTGTAATATTATTTTCAATTTGCTTCTTCCTTGGTTGTAGTTCTTGCCAGAAAAGATTTGGATTATTCTTGTTTAAATATATTAACTCTTCTCTCCTTGTTTGCATAAACTCATCTTTTTTCCTTTTTAGTATTTGCTTATATAACTTTACATTCATCTTCTCTTTTCGTGCCTTTTTCAAGGTTCTCCTTGCCATTTTGCATTCCTCATCAAACCAAGCATTTAAAGGAAAGCAATTTGATTTTGATTTCCTATTTTTTGCTCTTTTGCACTTCTCAAGTGCACTTTGGATTATATTTGTTAACTCATGGTGTTTGAAACCGATTTTCTCCTTTTGAATTAATCTCTTTAACATTATCTTGAAGATAGTACCATTTTATTGTGTTAGAAGAATTTTTCCCCTTGATAGTGATTGTCGAGAACATTGGGTTTTCCTCCTATGCTGCCTTTCTTCTAACCATGATAACCTTATAAAAATTGGGTTATGGTCTGATTTTAAGTCCAAATATGCTCTCCAATACTAACTTCATCTATCTTATTAAGCTTTTTGAACACATCACATAGTCAACGACACTTGCCCCATTGTATGTGTTGCAAGTGAAGTTCCTAGACCTTTTCCATCTATCTAGACCATTGCAAATAATTAAGTTGAAAGCCCCACACAGTGTAAGCAACTCATCTCCAAAATGATTGCTAACTTTGTCATCTTCTAAACACCTCACCCATTGGGGATTCTCATCTTCAGTGAGCCAAATAGGATTGTTATCCTCTTTGCAACAAAGGATGCTAGCTTGATTATTTGTTGTTCTAGCATTGAAATCTCCAACTAAAAGAACTTTTCCCTGCTGAGAGTACATGACAATATCTTGTTTTAAAGCTGCATATGGATCCTTGCTATCAAGGCCCTTATTTTTGTAAGTTTTTGAGACTTGAGGGGCAAAATAGCATGTTGCAATTCTTATGTGATTCTCATTCTCTCATATTTTCAACCATAAATATTGTTTATTTGCTTTTTCTTTAATTAACTGAATGTGATGGCCTTCTTTTTCTTTCACTAAAACTAGTATTCCCCCATACCCTTTGCCATTTTCTGCTACCTTCTTCCAAACTGCCAACTTCAAATAACCATCAAACACAGGAGTTTTGCAACCATCATGCTCATGAGTTTCCGTGAGACAAATTATGTCTCCACCTTCCGCAATAGGCCCTAACCCAGGTCCCTCCTCCAAGGGTAACCTCTACAATTCCAACAAACTAAACTTAGGTAGACCTGGGTAGGATTTGACCGCTATGCAGTTTGGCACATAAGACCCAAATTTGAGTCTAGGATTTGACTACTTATACTCAACGAAGTGATGCAAACATGTGTTATGTTCAAAGGTGACATGACTGATGGTTAGTTGTAAAAGAAAAGCAAACCCACATGATTTTCCCATTATTTTTTATTTTTTAAGGTCTCTTTAATAGTTTTATGAGCACAAATAAGAGTCGGAAAGTAAAGTTGGTGGTGTTTGTTTAGCTTTAATGAATATGAAAAGAAAGAAAGAAAAAAAAAAAGAGAAAAGTATATTTATATTTTTTTTTGCACAAAAAGAGGTAAAAGTTAGCTCATTTCAAGAGAATTAGTTACATTATAGAATGTTTTTATGTCTCTCAATGTTGGGATCAACTTAAGAAAAAAGGAGTGTAATTGGTTACTAACAAGGCAAGGCCACCCATAACAGTTATTCTCTATAGGTAGCATAATGGAAGCAAGCTAATGCATATGGAAAGAGGCCAAGTGCAAGTACAATGGTAGTAGTAGGCACCAAAACATAAGTGACAATATACATCTCTGACTTAAAATACAACATAAAAATGACAAGAACTCCCAGGGACATGGTCAAATATATGGACAAAAGAGGGAAATGAGGTTCAACTTCAAGTCATAGTAGGTTTACAAGGGGCTCCCAACCCTATGGAAAAATAGTGTAGATGCTAAGAGATAACATGGATGCTAATCTAGGATGCCCATTGTGGGTAGGCACTATCATTAATTTACGATGTGCAAAGAAGAAGATTTAATGTTGCAAATCAACATGATTGAACGTGAGGCAATTCAAGACAAGTTTTCATTAATGGTGCAAATGGTAGGGAAACACCTATCACTATATGTTATGTATAACATATTAGGTTAAACTAGACTCAATGAAAGAGTCAAAGTTGTTAGGTCAACATTGGTGGTTATGCACCCATGGTTTCAGTAGCCTGTGGTTTTGTGCCCATGGATTGCATGTAATGAAGTGTTTAAAAGGCTTAGAATACTTTATTATAATGGGCCACAAAGTGAGCAATGAAAGCTCACTTGGTTGGCTTGGTCAGGTCTTGCCGAGGGGTGAATGCATCAAGATGGGTTACACTTTTGGGCCAAATGTGGCAATGAAATTTCAAGTTTTTCCTCTTTTATTGAATTGAAGCCCTCAAAATTCATATAAGCACTATGAATTTTGATTTGGAATAAAAAGACAAATTGTGGAGAATTATGTTGTTCTAATGATATTTTTTGGAAAAATATTTAGTGACATATAATATGTCAATTTTCCATTAAATGAAATGCTTGTCCTTGCAAATTTTCACAATCTTAAGAGGTATGTGTGTTTTCACATAGTATAGCTTAGTCTAAAATGTGTAATTTTTAAAAAATATATGTATGAGTATGATCGACATGGAAAGAACAAAGTTTTTCATATTAAAATATTAGTTTTTATGCAAAAATATATTTTTTATTATTTTTCGAAGTTGGCGAAGTAATATTTCAATTGCATTTTGCATAGATGTGTTCACGTAAGGTTTTTTTCAACTATTTGAAAAATTGAAAAACCAAGAGTACCTTTTTGAAGAGGACTCATAAACGAAGATAGTGGTATTTTTTTGAAATTTTTTCGTTATGCATATTTTATGATATTGACTTTTTATTCAACCTCTTTAAATAAATTCAAAAAAATCCAAGCATTATCATGTTTAAAAGAAATGAGATGAAAAATATCATATGAATTCGAAAATGTCAAACTCATATGCTATTGGATAGAGAATTCCTTCAAGAATCGAACATGATCAACTTTGCCACCGAAGGAAAAATTCAGACCTAAGTCCACTAGGGTACAAAATGGTGTTGTGGGAAATTTTGCAGAAGGGGTGCTGAAATTGTAGATTTTAGGACTTAAGAGGCCCAATCGAGCACTTAAAGCGCTCGATCGAGTGCAACATAGCTGTTGTCAATTCCTCTTTGTCCTCATGTGATATGCATGCTCTCACATTGATTGTCTTCTCTAAACTTTCATCCCATGCTTCCTCTTCTATGAACTGCACATATCTGCTGATTATGGCCTTCTTGGTTAATGGATTGTAGAGTTTGTATGCCTTGGATTCATCATTGTATCCAACAAATATAAATTTCTCCCCCTTATTGTCTAACTTCTTCCTCATCTCGTCTGGGACATGTGCATATGCCACGCATCCAAAGACTCTCATGTGAGTGACACTATGCTTTCTTCCACTCCATGCCTCTTCCAGAACTATGTTCTAGACGCTTTGGTTGGACATTTATTCAAGATATATGTTGCACATGCGATAGCTTCAGCACAATAATCATTTGGAAAATTTTTTTCCTTCAACATACTCCCTGCCATTTCCATAATGGTCTTATTCTTCCTTTTCGCCACACCATTTTGCTAAGGTGTGTATCTTGTTGTAAATTGCTTGTGACTTCCATGCTCCCTGCAAAATCGAAGGAAATCATTTGTGATGTATTCACCACCTTTGTCAGTCATGAGGAATTTTATGTAGTGTCCACTTTGCTTCTCAACAAGAGCCTTGTATTGGTGAAAGTGCTCAAACACTTCACTTTTCTATTTTAGGAGATATACCCATGTCTTCCTTGTGTAGTCATCTATGAAGGTCAATAAATAGTGGCTGCCACCAATTAATGGTGTTTGCATTGGTCCACATAAATCTGAATGGACAATCTCCAAAGGTGCCTTTTCCCTTACTGAATTTCCTACTGGAAATGTCTCTCTATGTTGCTTGCCCAAGATGCACCCTTCACATAGGCTGTTTGGTTTTTTTATGAGTGGAAAACCCTTCACCATGCCTTTCCTATGCAGCAAATTCAAACCTCCAAAGTTAAAATGTCCAAATCTCAAATGCCATAACCAATTTTCATCTTTGACCTCTGCTTGATAATTCACTTGTGTGATAGTTGCATCTTTTCTTCCATCCTCTTGTGAGTTCATTAATAGTTGTGCTTGTGCACCTTCTTCCTTCAAATCTGATCTTATCTTTAGGGGAAACATTCTATTATTTGTCATCTGAACCTTTGCAATCAACTATCTGCTTGGAGGCCTATCAAAACTTGTGCACACGTCACTTTTGAAGAAGTTATTGTAGCCCTTTTGTATGAGTTGTTCAATGCTTATGAGATTATGCTTCAGACCTGAGACAAGGTAAACATCTGAGATGTACTTCTTCTCCCCCTTCTTTGTTAGGATATTAACTCTTCCTTTTCCCATGAAAGAGACGTTGCTATCAGTCCCTAATGTCACTTCAGATTTCACTCTTTCATCTAGATTGGGAAACATTTCTATGTTCCCTGACATGTGGTTTTTACACCCTAAATATAGATACCATATATCACTTTGTTTTTCTTGTGCTAAATTAGAAGCTAAAAACATGCTTTCATGGTTCTGATTTTCTTTTGTGAAATTTGCACTTGGTTTGTTACTGATGTCATATTGCTTCTTTCTACATTCATTTGTATAATGGCCATACTTCTTACAGTAATGACATTGGACTTGAGATTTATCATACCTCTAGCCTTGTGCTTGATTTGGTCTTGACTTGGATTTTGATTGCTGCCTCTTCCACTTGAGCTTGAAGGGATACTTCTTCCACCTCTATGTGGGCTTCTTCCTCTTTCTCTAGCATATGATCTTCCTCTGCCTCGACCTTGGCCAAAGGAAACTTGTGTCTTGAAGGCTTGCTCCAATGAGGAGCTTGTTGCTCTATTCAGTCTATGTTCACGAGAAATCAATGATTCATGAAGCTCATCCACTGAGAACTGTGAGAGATTATTTGTCTCTTCTATAGCCACAACAATGGCATCAAACCTTGCTGACAAACTTCTCAAAACTTTCTCAACTATCATCCTTTCTTAAGTGTCTCACCATGAGACCTAGTTTGAGTAACCAACCCAATTACATGTGTAAAAAACGAGTCTACATTCTCGGACTCTTTCATACAAAGTGTTTCAATATCTCTTCTTAACATTTGTAGTTTTGTTGTCTTGACTTTTTCCATGCCTTGGTAGGCTATCTGGAAGGTGTCCCGTGCTTTCTTGGACTTCGTTGCTGCTACAACCCTTGGGAAAATAATTTCATGGACAGCTTGGAAAATATAAAACGAGGCTTTTGAATCTTTCTTCCTATTGTCCCTTAACAAATCTCTTTCTGCTTGAGATAAGGCATTGTATGTAGTTGCAGCTGTTGGTTCTTAAAAACCATTCTCCACCAAATCCCAAATGTCTTGGGAAGACAACAAAACTTGTCAAACTTGTGCTTGATGTTTCCATTTCTGACTGTAAAAAAAAAAAAAAAATCTCCCTGTTGATAAATTTTCTCCAAAGGAAAAAAAATAATCTACCCTAAAAACAATTGTTTTTGCTTGATGTTGTAATTTCTAAGTGTAAAAAAAAAAATCAGCCCTCAAAACAATTGTTTTTTTTTGTTTCACTAACAATATTTAACCTGCTCCGAGTGTAAAAAAAAACAACAAACTTAATGTGATTTACACATCACTGGGGTTGCGGAGTAAACTTCTGTAAAACTCCCTAAAACTGGTTTTCAGGTGCCCACCAATATTTCCTCCTCAATTTTCTCCACCAATATTTCTTCCACAATTTTCTCCTCACAGACTCACTCTCTCTTGCCCAACATTAAAAATGAAATTTTCATCCATATTTTTCTTAACATACAAATTTGACATTAACACGTGACAGAAAATAATTAATGCGCAACATGGGAGATTTTGGTTTTCTGAACTAGCATGGGTGGTTTTACATAGTAATTGGTTTTTTGAACTTGCAGGTGTTGTGGAGTGTGGGCAACAGTTGCAGAGTGAATGCTTGACCATACTTATTTACTAAACTTTATTAAATGCCTTAACTCCTCTGTTGTGTTGCGGAATGGTCAGGGTTGTACTTATGCTCTCACTTGAGTCCTTTCGCCTACAAACAATTGCGGAATGGTCAGGGTTGTACTTCTGCTCTAACTTCAATCCTTTCTCCTGCAAACAAAATCGCAATCATGCAGTAGTTGACTAGGAAAGCATGGTATTTATCAATTTGTTTAAAGCAGTAGTTGGGATTAATATTTCCAGCATAAAACATAAGAAGAATAGTGGCCCCGACCTTATCATGTCGATGAGCTCATCCAAACACCACTGAGAGTTCGCATAAGTGACGATCATGCAGTGGTCTCGACAAGCATGGTATTTGTCAGTTCGTTTAAAGTTGTTGATTCGCTCATCCAGACACCATTGAGAGTTAGCATAAGTGGGGAAAAAATGGCTATGTGAATAGCGGCACTTTGAATTACGGCTTCTATTTGAGAGGGAAAGGTGCGCCCCTCTTCCAATTCTAGTTTGTCCAAAAACATTAGCAATCCAATTGATGTAAGAAGTTTGTAGAGATGACTGGCGAATGTCTTTTTGACATCGGAATCTCTGTGATTGATGAATACGTCATAAGAGATCGATGGAGAAAAGGAAGAAAGAGCACTGTCATTGTGTTGAGGAGCCGTTTGTGCCATTTGAAAGACAATTGGGATGAATGTATAGACAAACTAATGAATGGATAAAATGCAGACATAAAATAGTAAGTAGATGACTAAAGCAGATAGATAGATCGCGAAGCTTACCATGCTTCAAATTGGCAAGAATTATCAACGAGCTTAATTAATTGATTGAAGCGGAACAAGGTGCATTAAAATGCCGAGACGCCTTGTAAATTTTGTGGAAATTACGCTTCGTCTCAGACAGGCCTGGAATTTGACGTCCCACAAGACGTATTTCATATTTTAAGATGTATTTGACAGTTGCCGTAAATTTTTACCCATCAAATTTGACGTGATTCATAAATCAAAAACCGTCATTTTGATGTTTAATTTAGGATTTGTCTTGTCAAAATTTATAGTACCCGCCTTTAAGTTAAAAACACCAAAGTCAGACTAAGCCTAGGGTCATAACGTAAATGCATACAATACCTCTGGCTCACATGGCAATGGAGCCTAGCACACTTTCATAGATTTGAATGGTATAAAAAATTATCTGGCTACAGTTCTTTCGTAGATTTGAACTTTATGAAGGGAAATTTCCCCCTAGGCAACTAAGAACAACTACATTGTAATCTAGGTGTTACATTCAAGGAACCGACCAACCAGTCTATGTCAAGAATGTGAATTCAGCGATCAAACTATAAGCTAGTACGTGATTGAAAAATACTAAAAATATACATGCACGTTTTGGTGTGTATAACACTGAGAAGGGGTGGTGTTCTTGTTTGTGTTCCTTAGGCTTCCCTCAATTGTTCCACAGTCTCCCTCTTGTTTGATTCCGCCATCTTCCAACATTGACGAAGAAGTGCGATTGAAAAATAAAAGTAGTCGAGGAACAACTAGTGACGTGAAGAGCAGTTGCAGTGTTTAATTCGACAACATCTTTGCCGAGGATGATCAAAAGTCACACCAAATCAGAAATAATGGTAGGGCTCGATGCTGCAAAAAACTTGGGCTCAAGAAGGACCCTGGACGCCTGAAGAAAATCAGAAGCTTGTTACTTACATACTATAGCAAAACCATGGAAGCTGGAGGGCTCTGCGGCAGAAAGTTGGGTGTTGAGTTTAGAAAGAGCTGGAGATTGCATTGAGCTAACTATCTAAGACCAAATATCAAGGGGAAAAATTCAGCGTGCAAGAAGAGAAGACTATTATTCAACTTCATGCTCTAGTGGGAAATAGGTGGTCTGCCATTGCTACTCACCTTCCCAAGCAAACAGACAACAAAATAACAATGAAAAGGGGTAAGTAAAAGGTGGACCTCAACCTCATTCAAAACAGTAGTCACTGCCATGCTATTTTTTTTAAAAGCAAGGATAGTTATTGATTTGAAGCTCTTGATCTATATTATGTGTGGTGTTTTTTTTCGAAGTCATTACATATAGATTTTTGGAATCGAAATTTCGAACTATCTTGTGTGGTTCATGAACTACGAAAAATAGTTTGAAACCTTGATTCCAAAAATTTGTATGCGATAAATACGAAAAACAACACCACAACCAAAAATAAGCCGCTAAAAATAAATGTTGGAGCTTTCTATTGAACTTTCCCTCATCATTTACTTCACAATTCAGAAGATTTCCCAGTTTTCAAGTCCCAAGTAAGTTGTCTTCTTCAACGAGTTTCAATCTTATTCCGTTGTTTTTTTATTTATTTCTTTCTTAGTATTTGTTTGATGTGAAATAAATGTTGTGAAATTATACAAGCTTGTCAAAATGAATTTCTTTGAGTTCTTTTACAGGAATAATATATCATGTCATGTTAAAAAAATGTCTTAAATATTAGAAAAGTAACTTGTGATTTATTCCATAATGAAGTGCTCAATTACCATTTTGAAAAGCCCATGCTTATTTTGACTATTTTAGTTTTTTTGAGTGCCCTGGCTTATTTTGACTAAAAATCCCTTGTGATTTATTTCATAAAGCGCTCAATTACCATTTTGAAAAGCCCAAACTTATTTTGACTATTTTTGTTTTTTTATTGCCCTAGCTTATTTTGACTAATTTTGTATTTTGAGTTTTTTACTAAATGCTCTGAAATCAACTTCATTTTTACCATAGTGTAGGACAATGTTTAATAGGAAGGATTTCTTTGTGTAATTGGTTGAGCTATATATTTCATGTATATTTCATCTATGATGTGGACAATAATGTGAATCCAATTTTTTAAGATGAGGAAATCACACGCTCATATTTAAGATATTATGAACATGATTAGTTAACAATGTTCAAATGTAGACAGTGAGTTGATTACCTCGTAGATTGCAAGTTTGCTTAGTCTTGACATTTTTCATTGTCATGGTTTTAGGAATAATGTGTTCCAAATATGTGTAATGGATATCAAATCAGTTGAAAGGATATACAAAATATATAGCTATCATTACTGGATTTATTATTCAAGTAGTTTACAGTTGGTTGAAAGTGCACTTATAGGGATTAAATTTATCTTGGTATAAATAAAGAATTCAGTAAATAAAATATGTAGGGAGTAAATAAAGATGTGTGTGCCCATTTGTAAATAAAATATTTGGTGAAAATAAGTTATTAAGAAATAGTTAAACATGTAATTATATGTTTAATAAATTTGACATATCTAATAGATTATTGGATTTAGATAAATTATAAAAAGGGATAGTAGTTAACTTCTTGATATTTAAAAAAATAACTCTATCTCATTTACTAGCACAGGAAGATCCCCATTTAGTGACGTAAAGAGGGCCATGAGATATTCATAATTCCCGAGTAGTCCACAACTGTGAAAGTAACTGATATGGAGTGCAGTTTTAGTATATTGATTATGAAAACAAAATGTCACACTTGTAGGATAAGGAAAAAAATTAATTAAAAGAAATAAGCGTTGTCCACTCTGGAATATTCGCCTCAACAAAAACAATAGATTCCAATTTCCACCACACGCGCACCACAGAGCGGGGACATCGTCAGTTTGCTTAACCCTGTTTGGACATGGCTAACAACCATCGGCCGTGATTATTTCTGAGGGCCGTCCAGGCTAATGGAGTGATTGCAGGTGGTCAGCAATAAGCATAAGGCTAAATGTTATTTAATGTTTTGTATTACAAAAAAGTTTTCAATTTGATAAGACAAGAAAACTCTTGAATGCTTGGAACTTTCGCCATGATAGCAAAGTTATAACTTTATGTGACCAATGTAAGAGTCGCTAGTAAAATTTTCTTGGATGTGTCTACAAACCCATCTAACTATGTAATCAAAATCTATATATATCATTACGAGTATATACAATTATGAGGTAGGTTCACGGAGAGCATCTTCATGGAGGTAGTTAGAGATTTGTTTGTCTTGTAAAATTCATGACTACTGGCTTGTCATGATAGATGGGTTTAGCCGAATGTATCATGTATGTGTTTATTTTGTATAAGAAGATGATATTTGGATTACAAGAAGTTAAAATATTTTTATATTAGCATTTTCAAGGTGCATTGTATCGTCAATATAATAAGTTTTTGGGTATATTTTAGATAGCACTGTGGGAGAGACTGGGTAGGTTTATTTAAAGATAAGTGTTGGCTGGTAGTGTTGAAATAAAGGCTTGTGAATGATAGCTAGGTTGACTTCAAGAAATCTTTTAAGGATGATGTTGCAAAGAGGAGTAGGTTGAGAAGGTGTTAGGAACCATGAATTGGAAGAGTTGACAAGGAGAATTGAAGAACTAGAGAACAAGCAGATTGGAGATGATGGAGTTATATTAGGCTTAGAATTAAAGGATGAGATGGAGGACTAACAAAATGTTGATGAAAGAGGCTTAGTAAAGCATTTGATCTCATTATGAAGGATAGACATAATGCAAGGGTGGAAGTTTTTTGCTACAATGACAATATGAAAGCAAATACTCACATAGAGTTGATAGGAGAACTTAAGTGATACCATGAGTATAAAAATATCCAAGAGTTCAATATAGAGTCTATTTTTTAATATTGAAGTTGAAAGGAGAAGATAGAAACTTGGAAGACAAATGGTGCCTGATAAGAAGGAGAAGTTCTTGCCTAATTATTATCAATAAAGTTTGTACAAACAAGTAAAAAATTTGAAACAAAAAGACCTAGGTCTAGGAGTATATAAATGAATTCCTCAAACTATCACTCAGATTAGGACTTAATGAACTGGAGTATCAAAGTGTAGAAAAGTATGTGAATGGATTGAAGTTTTATATTCAATATGAGTACCCATTATTTATAAAACATGGATTAAGCATATCAAATTTCTTTGAAGGTAGAGGAAAAGCTAAAATATAGGAAGTGATAGTGGACTTACAAAGGAAATAATCTTAAAGGAAAAGGAAGAGTGAAGGTTGCAAGAGGAAATTCTGGTAAAGCGAGTGAAGCTAAAGTGTATAGTAGTCAAATTTCTAAGGAAGACAACCATGTCAGTAAACATAAAGGGTTTGGAAGACGAAAAGCTAAGTATGCCATTACTTGCCATAAATGACATGGAGTAGAAGGGCACAAGGCATCTAAATGTCTAGAGATGCATATTCTAAAAAGAAGGAATGAAGCCAAGATTCATGTCATGCAAGCAGGTGAGGCATCAGTGATGGGAGGAAATGTTGCAGTACTTCAACATGAAGAGGGTAGAAACCTTATGTTTAGAAGGGTGTTTCTCAAGCCTAAAAAAAAGACTACGAAGGAACCTAGATAAGGGAAGATTTTTTTAAAACTAAATGAAAGGTTGTAGTATATGCTACAATTTGATCATAGAGGGAGGGAGTACAGAAAATGTGATGTCCAAAAAGGTCATCGATAAGTTAAAATTAAATCGTATCCCTCAAACAACCCGATATCAAATTTCATGGTTATAGAAGGGTCAACAAATTACTCTAACATAACAATGTTGGTTGAGTTTCTAGATTTACAATTTTAGTGACCAACTATTAATTGAAGTGGTGGAGATGGATGCATGTCATGTATAATTGAGAATACCATGGTTGCTTGATAGGAAGGTTCTCCGTGATGGTATGGAAAATACATATGAATTCAATAAGTATGGGCATTGTTACATGCTCGAACTAATGGAAAAAGGGGACATAACTACAATACGTAATAGTGATCGGTGTAGTGGTAGTAAAAGTGGTCACGTAATATTATGCTTAGCCAAATATTTTCTTAAGGAACATAAGAAGAAAAATTTATGTTTGTTTATAATTCTAAATAAGGTAAAGAGGATGAGGAAAAGTGTGAAGTGGCAATGGATATCCAACAATTGTTGGAGGTGTTTATAGATATTGTTGTTGGTGATATACCAATAGAAATGCTTCCCATTAGAAGTGTTTCACATGAGATTGATTTGATTCCAAGATCAATTATACCTACTAAGGTTCCTTATTGAATGACTTGTAGAAAGTGAATAAGTAAATAGGTAGGTGCAAGAATTACCTTACAAGGGGAACATGAGGATGTAAACATTTTGTTGCAAGGCAATGTGTTGGATATGGAATTCAACCTGCACCATGCCAAGATGGCCTACCAATGCATTGGAAACCTTCTTGGCATGCAACTTTAGGGCTTTGTGTCTCCCTCTACAGACATTGTTGTGGACCCCCCCTCGCTCTCTCCAGTTTAGGTAGATACTCCACTCGATAAGCATCACAACCTCTTTCCAAAGCGTCACTAGACTCACAATGACTCAAAGGATGCTCTAGTTGGCTTGGGCCCCTCCAACTATCAAACTGACCACTTCAAGCCTTCCTGACGATGTAGATTACTACAAGCCTTGTCTCATGGTCAAGGAAGATCCTCTCGAATCCTAAATGGGGAACACTCATATTTCAAGGTAGCTCTTCTCACATTTAAAATGTTCTAATGCTCATGGTTCTATCTATAAATTTGTTCCTGGTTCCATTTGTAATTTTTTTCCTGGTTCTATCTGTAATGTTATTATGTACTCATCAGGAGGACCTCTAGTTTCTCGTCTATGCATAGAGGCCTCCTCCTACTTCTATAGTTTTCCTTGGTTCTCAACTTCTAGCTTATGATCATGGTTGGCTTTTGTAGAGCCTCAAAACCCCTATAAATGTAGTTTTTGTACAAGCGCAATACAAATATTTTTATTTACAAAAAAAAGATAATAGCATCCTCGATGGGGGTGTCAGGCTACGAAAACCACTCGTCATGTGAAGCATGACAATTGGCTCTTGGTTAAAGAGTGGGAGGGAAAGACAAGAACTCCTCCACCACGCGGTAGTTAATGAATCTGAGCTCATCTGTGTGAAAATCTCTCCTTCGTCTATGTGCAACGAATTTATACTCTTTCAGGTTACAATGGCATTGACGCTTATTTGGTTAAATTGCATGGTGCACAAAATATTTTGGTTTTTGCCTATCTCTCTAAGGGATGTGCACTCCTCTGTGCTCTTATTTCTCCAGGTCATTGGGCTAGGGTGGTAGTATTTTGTCTATCGCACCTCCTGCGGGCTTAATTCGATAATCTTTATTTCCTTCTTGCAATTGGTGAAACTTTCCCTTTTCTTCTGAAGTCGGAGAGCGTGTCGCTTGAGGTTTTGGCTTGTTTTGGTGTCTAGTGGTGAATTTCCCATGGGGTGATTTTTTGTGTCAAAATCCATTTCCTTCTTTGTCTATAGTGTGATTTGCTTGGCCTATGGTGGAGGGTGCTCGTTTGTTTGGGCACATAATTTCTATCTATGTGCTACCTGGTTTTTCGGTGGTCTTTGGTTCAGTTTGGGTATTGCCTTTGGGGTATCAGCTTGTTCTTGGACTTCAATATGACGCCTAGTTTTCCCTCCTCACGTGCTCTAGCCCAGGAAAAGGTGGAAGGATTATCTACTTCTAAAGGCATTTAGGGTGGCACAATGAATGTGAGTGGTGGAAGCACTAGACGGGGCGTCAATTCAGTGCATGGTGCTGAGTGTGGGGGTCGCAGAACTCGAGGGGCGAAAGTTCCTCGACCAAATTCATGGTGGCAAAAAGCATCATAATGATAATTCAGAGTGGTCGTGGCATTGTCGGAGGTAGTAGAGGATTGGGTCACGGTCGTGTCATGGCCTCTTGGGGATGAAGAAACATTTAGTGTTGTGTGGGAACAGTGGACTGTGCTCCTTCCAAGTGTCCAAATATTTCCACGTTGCTTCAGGAGTTGGTACAATTTTTCATTGCTCGGTTGGAATCTCTCGGTAGAGTCCAAAGGGAGGAGCATGAGGCCATTACAGCCAAATTGGAATAACTCCACTACTTCCAATGCCATGTTCATGAAAGAATTGTAGTTTTCTAGAGTGGGTAAAATCTGCTGATAGAGAAATTTGAAAAGATGGAAGCTTGGGTTGCTCACTTTGAGCATCATGTCAATTGTCTGTATTTCCCTCCTCCTCCTCCAAGAACAGGGCCAAATAATCCTGCTTCAATTACTTTTGGCGACTGATTATGATCACTGGTGTCTTTCTAGTTCTTTCTGCTTTCTAGTATGTTAGGCCTTTAAGGCTATGGACCTCTCAACTGGGTATTTTGTTTTTTGTATGATGCATGCTTCTAACATTGGTCAACAAACTTGGTCGGGGTGATACCACATGCATTTTTTCATCTCTGTATATGTTTTTTGTTGATAGAAACTTTTCGACATACAAAAAAAATAAAATAATAATAATAATAGCAATAATTATTATTAATAATGTTATTAAGTATCACTAAAATAATCCAAAAGCTTTTATTGATAATGAATCTAAAGAATATCTTCTATTTTGATTTTAATATTATTTGTCTCCTAATGACTATTTCCTATGAATTTTGACCTAACCATTTAGTTATTACAATTCCTCCCTATTTATACCCATGGTTGGATCAAATTCTCTTCATATTTTTGTCCTGAAGATGAACCACATTGGTTGGTTTGAAACATGTCAATAATTAAATAATTGATGCAATGGATCCAGAAGATAGATTTCAAAATAATTGTACTTGCAGAAGTCTCCATTCAGTAATATTATTAATGATAATATTATAATAATATAAAATTAATCATATATTGCTAATAATAATAATAAGAATTATTATTAATTGTGTCAAAAGACGCTCTCCAGCCAAGTTACGTTGTTTTTTTAAGTGTGCATCTTTTAAAAACAACTATAATCATTTTTCCATATCATGCATTTAAATATAAAAATTATATCATTGTAACTTTGCACTTTGTTTATAGAAATTAAACTAGCCTAGATCTATCTTCACTCTGGATCTATCAAGCGGCAAGAGGGATCAAATCTCTTGAATCACAAACCTCCTTTTCAAATGTAAAACTTGACGAAAGGTTTGCACCTCGAGAGATTTAATCCATCTCGGCACATGATAGATCCATAGTTAAGATGGATCTAAGTTAGTATTAATTTTTAACATTATAATATATCTTAATAAAAATAAACCTAAGATAATAATAATATACATATAATTATTAATATTAATATTAATGCTAGGGTTATAGAGAAAACATTGATTGAATAAATGAGGGACAATATTATTTGAAAAAAAAATCAAAATAATAATAATAATAATAAAGAAAAGTATGAATAATAGTAATAATAAATAAGAGTATTGTTAATAATAATATTGATAATAGTAAGGCCTGAGAGTTAGCTCAATTGGTTAAGTCCCCATTGTTAAAGCACCTTTTTTATTGAGAGGTCACAGGTTTAATTCTCTCGACACTCTCGGGGTCAGGCTCTAAGGTTGAGCCAACAATAAGTGATATGTTCATGTGGATCTGCCTGATACAATTTATTCCATGGACTTAGTGGTCACCAATCTCCGGGGTCCATGAACAACATATAAAAGAAAAGAAAAAAATATTGATAATAATAATAATAATTTTATTAATTTTAAAATATTAATGATGTTATTAAGTATTATTGAAAAACCCTAAAACTTTTATTGATCATGAATCTAAAGGATATTATAATAATATAATAATAAGAACTTTCCCGATGGGGTTGCAACATGATAATGATAGTGGTATAGGTATTCGTGTCCTTCATCATAGCAGCTGCCATTATGTTGAGCATTGAATTCGTGGGTTAGTGTGGCCACCCCCATCCATGCATTCACATTCATAATAAATTGTTTTGGAAACTTTCTGGGGAGGATAAATTCTACTATTGAGGAACGCTGAAAAAGTTTTTGTGGACTGTCAGTTTGGGAGTACCTCGACCCCCTACCTCTATTGGTAGACCAATGGTTTTTCCGTGGAACCACAAAGTGGTAGGCTAGGTGGAGAGTTTGTCCTAGAGAAAGAATGTCATCAACAAGAAAGAATGTTTACCTAGTTCTTCAACTTATCGGCCACTTGGAACTGCCTGTAATCGAACTTTGTGTCTCATCGTTTTCATGGTAACTCTAACCCCTATCAAGTTTCTTAGCTATACAACTATGTTGTGGGCTAAAATTGGATCTTCTCAGAGGGGTTTTGTTGCTAATCATGGCAATATAAATTTACTTATTGTTGGAAAGGTGGTACCTAGAGTTCAATTATGGCATGAGAGGGGGTTTCATTATGCTTCAATCATTCCCTCAATGTATGTCTAGAGTCTTGTGAGGATTTATTGTGTTGTTGGTCCTATCTTTTCAGACCATCAAAAGGCTTCGGATTGCCTAGAACTATAAAAAAGCGTAAAGGCTTCGGTTGCCAAGAACAATCAGAAAGTGTAATTAGATGATTAACACTCCGTGTACTTTTCCACCACTGGAAATTTCGTGGGATCTAATGCTGCCCAATGTAAAGACAGATTTGTATGACAATCATGAATGTCATTAGATTAAAAGATATTGTTTTTTATTTTAAATTATTATTATTTTTATTACATGTTAAAAAATAATTACTAACTAACAATATATAGATAAATATATAAAATTGTTAATTAACATTTTTTAATATTGACTATAATATTTAGTTTTGTTTAATATTAATTATAATATTTAGTTTTATAATTGATGTTGTTAAATTGTTTTTATACAGTTTAAATGGGCCTAATGGTTAAGAGCATGTGTTTTTTTCTAAAGATCACAACAAGGTTGAGAACAAGGCGTTAGGAGAAAGCAATAAAATTTTAAAAGAACAAGTGGCATTGCTACAGGAAGCTCTTTTGATAGGGAAGACAGAATGGCAACACATGAAGGCAGATGTGAAAAACATAAAGAAATTTGTAGTGGAAAGTACAAAGGTGGTGAATGTGAAATCATCCCAGGAGAAAGGGAAAATGATTGCCCAAATAAACAACCATGAAGGAACGCAAGAGAAGAAACGAAAGGAGATTCTACCAAAGTTTCCAAAACTTGGGCTCAAGTTATTAGCAATTTTGCTAATAAGGAAGGAGAAACAAAAATTTAGGTTGACAACATGCAAGATAGTGAAGGCAAGGAAAGACAAAATAGGGCAGCAAACATAATCATTAAATGGGTGAAAGACTATGGGAAAAATGAATGACTTTTGACCTTGCAAGAGACTTCTTAAAAGACAAGGTGCTATGGCAAGGAAAAATATGCCAAGCATGGAGGGTGGGAAAGCTTAATGGGGAGGACGCTAGGCCCACAAAAGTAATTATGTCTAGCTTGCGTGATAAATATAGCATTCTAAACAAGAAACATCTCTTGAGGGGTTCTCGTTTTTTCCTAGAATAAGATTTAACTGTAAAACAACAAGAGGAAAGAAGGGAGGAAATTTTAAAGCTTAGGGCAGCAAGAGATGAAGGAAAGAGAACACGGATTTATAAAGGCAAAGCTATGATAGTGCGATTTGGACCTCCTTCCAAAACAGAGCAGCAAGATGGTAACAAAGAAGAGGCAACAAACTCTTCAACAGGAAATCAGAAAGTAAGGTCGGTATGGGAAAATAGGGACAAAGACTCAAATGTGAGTCTTGCATGTCAAAATAAATAGCAATCAAGTCATACCCAGGTTTCCTTAAGATTAGTTTGTTGGAACTGCAGAGGTTACCCATGGAGACGAGGACCTAGGTTAGGGCCTATTGCGGAAAATAGAGACATAATTTGCCTCATAGAAACACATGAGCATGAAGGGTGCAAAACACCTTTGTTTGAAGGATACTGGAAGATGACAGTGTGGAACAAGGTAGCAGGGAATGGCAAAGGGCATGGGGGTATCATGGTTTTAGTAAGGGAGAAAGAAGGTCATCTCATTCAGTTAGAAAAAGAAGACTCAAATAAGCAATTCATTTGGTTTAAAATATCAGAAAATGGAAACTACATCAGGATTGTAGCATGTTATTTTGCGTTGCATGTTTCAAAAATCTACAAAGGTAGAGGGCTTGACCACAAAGATACATTTGCAGCTTTTAAAGTGGATATTGCAACATATTCACAACTAGGTGAAGTACTTATAGTGGGGGATTTCAATGCTAGGACTGCAAGTGAGCAAGCCAACATTCTTTGTTGTAAAGATGATTGTGACCCTATTTGGCTTACAGAAGAAAGTAATCATGAGTGGGAAAGAATTTTAGAGGACAAGGGTTGTAATCTCTTTGGTGAACAATTGTTTACTCTATGTGGGGCCTTTGATTTAGTCATTTGTAATGGCTTGACTAGATGGGCA
>APFE031225038.1:120098-146459 GCA_000404065.3 Pinus taeda | reverse complement strand
GATCAAAGTAATACTCAAAGGAAAAATCAAGCACATCAATGGATTCCCTAGTGGAGTCGCCAATTTGTCATGCAGAAAGAGTTATTTTGCTGACAAAACTAACCTCCCTAGGAGTCTAAGACTCTCTAGTGACAAACAAGACAATTAAGAGCAATCCTTCTCTAAACATACATTATTCTATGAGAAACCAAGTGTTTTTCGATCCTACCTCAAGTCCAACGCTTGTTGCAGTAGTCCAGTCTCGTCGATCCAGATGAGCTCCTCCTTCACTTTTGAAACCTGCATACACTAACAATCAAACGATTACATAACACCTGAATATTCCATAAAACAAAGCATATTCAACATATAGACCAAGGAGTATATGAAACAATTCATTAACAACAAATCATTGAGAAGAATGGACTTATTTGTATTAAGGAACAAAAAAGAAACCATTACAACCTGAGCCATGGTGTTGTGCAAGTTCCTCCCAGGGTCCAGCAAGAGTTTTCCTTTACTTTGACAAGCTCACCCACTTCCATATGAAACAAGAAAGGATGGTAATCTCTCCTCACAAGTTAACAATGGAAGTCCTAATTCCAGCAGCATTTACCCTTTGGAATGTTCAGCTTTCAACCTCTCCTCCTCTGGCCTAATGCCTGTATTTATAGTGTTCTAGAGGAGTTATTCAGTTCCAACATCAATGGGATACTCCCTCTTTTGGATGGGGTAGCTCCTCTCTTGATGGGATAAGTTCCTCTATCATAGGGATGCATGGACCATCTGGAGGCGCTCAATACACGTCAAACACTCTTCTAGAAGGCTCTAGAAGTGACCACAAGTAACTTTTTTAAGATGAAACTCGCGCCTTTTGACCTTTACAGGGGTACGCACCCATCCTTTGGCTTACAGAGCGTACAAGTACGCAGGTACAATGAGTTTGGGATGCGTACACGCAGGCAAGGTAGAGAGAACCTGCGTACCCAGAGATAAACATGTTTTAGTGACTTTCTCTCTTTTTTGAAGCTTGACATGAAGAGCAGAGGTATTAGGCTTGACAAGGAGGATAATATGACTATTGATGGAGCCATATTAACTGCAGATAGTCATGGTGACAAATTTCAGTGTAACAGATGGCCCTCTCAATCTGATCCTTATAGGATTTGGGATTCCTATAGGGTGTAGTATTGACTACCTGCACACCAAGCTCCAACTCTATAGTGTGTTCGAACCCCCTGTCAGGGGGTTGTCTCGACGGTAAGTCTCCAAAGACTATCGAATATCTATCAAGTATTGCCTGTATGTCTTGGTGTAGTGGCTTGAAATTCCCTCCAACCTCTGAAATCCTCAACTCTACTACCCATCCTATGTCTCCAGGCCTCAAATTAGCCTCCATCCCATGGGCCGCAATTGTCTGAGGGGTGTACGAATGCATGCCTCGAAGAACCACCTAATTTCCCTCAGGCCCAACAAACTCCATCACGAGATGCTTCCAATCGGTGGTAACTCAGTCAAGGGAATAAAACCATTGGACACCCAACGCCACATTAGTGTCTGGAACATCCACCATGAAAAAATGGTTTGTCATCGAATAGTTCCCTATGGTCATTATCAAAGTGGTGATGCCCCTCCTCTGGACCATCTGAGAATCAATAAAATTGTGGGTGGCCCCACTATCTACTAAAACGGAGACACGCCACCCCTGCATCGTACCTCTAATACTCATGGTCAAAATTTTGGAATCCTGCACAAATAAGCTAGGTCTCCTCTGGCTGGTGCAAAAGATGCTCCTCCCTATGGTGATGGTGGTGGTGATCCCCTCCGCGTTGTATCCTCGTTGTCTCCTCCACCAAGCTCCAACTCTACCTCGTCCTCTTGATCGTTGTCTAGGAAGACCTCAATGTAATGGGACTTGCTCATTGTGCACCGATGTCCTAGCGCCCTAGGCTCTAAACATGTAAAGAACAAATTCCTCCTCCTGAGGTCCCTCCTCATATCATCATCCAACTGTCCCCACCCTTGAGCTGTTCTCTACGCTTTATGCACTCTAGTGTCACCTCCCTTCTGAGTGTAGGGAGTGTGCAAAGGAAATGGTGTTCGGGTCTTGGGGATGTCCCCCTGCAAATCTCTTGTATAGGTCACTGCCTCCAGAAGAGTAGATGGTCTGTGTGACTTCACCAATCCCCGAAGTGGCTTTGTCAACCCCTCCAAAAATGTGTATACTCTCCTAGCATCTGACAAATTAGGTAACATGACTGAGACCTTCAAGAACTCTGAAATATAATTCTCTGGATGTCTTGTCTATCTGAGCGGAGTCAATTCCCTGAAGTAAGCCTCTGGACCCCTCTGATTAAAACACTCCACTACTCTCAATGTGAATTCCTCATAGGAGGTCACGTTGGCATGCACCATAGTGGACAAGACATGAAACCACCAATCATATGCCTCCCCCTCCAAATTCAATGTGACTATCTTGATGGCTTCTACCTCCGTCATCCTGTTGAGATGGAAGTATGTGTCCAACTTCTCCACCCAAGCACGTGTTGTGCACTTGGTAGTGCTATCATAGGTGGGAAAATACATCTTCCCAATGGTGCAATGCAACTCATAATTCTATGTACCATGGCTTCCATAGCCCTTCCCCTTCTCATTATGTTTGAGCTTGCAATAGTCTATGAAAGATAAGGCCTCTTTGAATTTTTCTCCCATGGACTGCCACTTTTTGAAATTCTCTCCCATTAACGATGGATCCTCTCCTCCACCCATTTCACCCTGCACCAAAGGTATAAAATAAGGTAAATTAGCTTGAGTTGGATCACTTGAGGATGGCCATTGTGCAGTAGGTGAAAGGTGATCGAGCTGTTGAGAGGCCGCTGAAGTCTCTCCAAATATAAACTCATGGTGAGTGCTTTGCTCCCGGTTCTGCATCTTGATCTTGTTCAACATCTCCTTCTGCCCCTTTCCCATATTGCTCAAGGATTTCAAGATATTGTCCAAGGCCATTTCTTTCTTGCTCTTGGGCTCCCCCATATCCTCTACTACCACTATCTTACCACAATCCTCTGTGTCTGGAGTAATCTCCAACTCCCTCTCCCTGCTCCGGTACCTTTGTCTCCTGTAAGTAATATTTTGTTCGTCCTCCTCTCTCATAGGAAAGTTCCCCCACGAATGAGGTAGAATTTTAGCTCTAATACCACTATGATGTTCCAAACTTAAATAAACAGTGACATGCAAAGAATAAATGATTTACAATACAAAAAATTTCAACAATCTGTAAATGCTCATAAAAAACCCCAGAAGTAGAACCAAACGAGCCATTTTTTAATGAATGGAGCAAGTACAATAGTATGGATAAATGTAACTAGGCTTGCCTTAATGGCAAGCATGACAGAAACTAGGTCATAAGACAATGATCTCAAATGTTGGATATGATTTCTCCTCTAATACTCTGCACTATCCCAGAAAATTGCACTACTAGCTGGAAAGGAACTGCAAGAAACTCCACTTCCACTACTCAAAAAATGCTATAAATTTATCCCCAAGCTCCTAGACAGAAATCCACAAAAAACCAAAAAGGGTTTGTATGAATCCAACCTCCCAAATTTGGCCTCTAGTATGCCCCATGCCCTCTAAACTTCTCAAGAATACAGTCTGCAAGGAATACAAGCAAAAACCTCCTCCCAAGCTACAGAAATATAGAAATATCCTCCACAAATTCTTCCCTTAGCTCCCTTGGAAACGTTTAGCCTCAAAGAATGATGCTCTACCTCCCACATGTTCACCAAATGTTGCCTCTGCGCTGGCCCAGGAAGTGCAAAAGTCACACTGCAAAGAAGCACTCTCCTCTAGCTCCCGAACCCTACAAAATGACAACAAATCTCCTATGTCTCCTCTCCAGAAATATTCCCAGCCAAAACTCCTCTACAAGATGCCACAAACAAACTTGACCTCCCTTCACTACGTCCTGCAGAAATACGCACCACCTGGAGATGAATGCAACTGCTGAAAACCACAATGAGATCCTCCTCTAGAAAGACTGAAGAAAAACCTGTCTAGGGTCTCACTCAAAGTCCCCCGAAGAAAGGGTGAGCTCTTCGCTTGAAGAACTCTTGCTAAATAGAAAGTGACTTGGCTAAGCATCTTGGGCAACCAAAGAGAAATTTGATATGCCAAAAGATGATATAAATGAGGAGAGCTTCCTTCCTTACATAGATTTTGTGGAGCACTTTTTCCCTCCATTTTACCTCCATTATGGGTCCCTCAATTAAACAACGACTTCTCTTTGTGGTGAAGTAAAATTATAAGTGCAGATACGAATGAATTCCTCTAGCCCGATAATGGGTCTAGCCACAACAGATACATTCTATGGAAGATTTCCTTAGGTTAGAATCAATCAAGAGGGCCTACCTCTTGGTCGCTTATCCTGCTTGATGGTGTCCTCATTTTCTCTCTCTAGCAATCTCTCACTTCCTTCTTCAAGCTCCTAAAACAAGTAAACAACAACATCACGCAAACATAATAATAGAAAAATTGAAATTCAACCTACTTAATGAGTCAAGAAGCATCAAGACACGAATATGTAATATTACAAAACATGTAGGAAATCAATCGATAGTTGCATATATTAATATCAAAGAGAGATTACAACCATTCATCTTGACATTGTAGTCTTCCTCTGACAAGACTAGGTTCCCACACACTTTTGCTAGCAATTCAGGATGGCTTCAAACAACAATAGTTTAAAGACTCTTCCCTTTAGGCTTCACTCCAAACCAAACACACTTTTCCCTCCCACAACTAGATGGCTACAACTAGTAATAGCTTGCTTGTCTAAAATAGTATATTCACACTCAGCCAAAACGCTAACTCTGATTTTCACACTCTAGTTTGTGCTTGGGAAGAAGGGAGGTTTATATAGGAAAGACAGATGGGAGATGGATCCTCTTATCATGGGAGAAGGACTTATCCCTTGAGTTAGTTCCATCATTATAGGGGAAAGGAGCCCAAACTATCATTCTCGACCCCATCTAGCCAAACCATTTACTAGACTTCTGTTATGGAGCTTTTAGAGATGAAAGCTTCAACTCTAATTTAAAAAACTTTCCATAACAGGACCGACGTGACTGGAACAAAGCTCAGTTGCACCGATCGGCGTGGGGAATAGTGCTAATCTCTGCACATTGGCACGGGGCAAACAAAGGTCATTAACATCGGTCTTGTAAATTGGGCGAAATAGAAGTTTCAGGGGAAATGGTGCAAAAGGGAAATGATCTGCTCATGAAGAATGACATAATGGGAGTTTCTCCATGAAGGAAAAGCATGCAAGGTTCACTGTATCGGTCCTCCAAGATCAAGTAACGGGGAGTATAGGGACATTGACAAAATGTTGTGTAACAAATGCCCCCTAAAGCGTGAAGGCAAAGCCAGAGTGAGGGATGAAATGCTTTATAAATTAGTGCAGGGAACCGGTCTGCCGTCGCAAAACCTGCAAGCAAGAACAGATATATATACATAAACTGATATCTCTATCAAATGATACATGAAACATGGCATGGATACAACCATCTAGAGAATGATAATGTAAATGGATCCAAGCATGGGCATGGCCATCCATTAAAGAGGATCATAATGAAACCAAGGTATGGTCGTAGCCATCCGATAATGAGAAGGATCACATATGATAACTCATGGTCTGGTCGTAGCCAACCATCTGAAAGAGACATGCATCTCATCATAACCATGTCACACCACTTCGCAACCTAGACTTTTTGTAATCTGAGTCCAGGTTCTTGCGCTCCAACACAACCCGATCAAAGTATAGATTCTAACATGTGAATAGATGTGTTGACGTCGAACATGCTAGAAAGTCGCTTGATTACCAGTCAATGATGTAAATTGTTAACAAGCGCGAGAGAAACCACCAATAATGACAATGGCCCTCAAGGTACTATCAACACAATTCACAGAATGTGAATACAGGAACTGAAGTCGAACACCCATCAAACCACTTGATCAAAAGCCAATGATGTGAACTCGTTGTTGAGTGCGAAGAACTTGCCATTAGGGCATGCAAGCTCTAAGGTACTGGAAGGGAGTCTCTCGGCCAACTTCCTGAATAATGAGTTGAATTCGATGGAAAGCAACCGTGTCGAAGGAGGGCCATAATGAATCCCACATCATCGACACGAGACAAGACGATGCAAAATGATTTTGGATGATACAGAGAAACAGAGGTAAGTGTAACTACAGAAGGACAACTCTTGAACATATCGGTGAAACAGCTAGAAGTTTGACAGCTTTTGGATCCATAGGATCGGTGGTCATGATGACATGGCAGAGATCAAATGGAAGGCAAAAATGAACAGCCCAAACCTAGGAAGTTCAATGATACAAAGGAGGATATCCCAACCCGACACGAAGCAAAGAGTGTCATGTTCAAGAGTAAGCTGCCGACGCAACTCGATAGATTTCCAAATTTTCCCCCACCTTTTCTGGCGAGTACCACAATTATTTTTTAATCCCAATCTTGAAGGGGATAGCATATGCTTGCACTGTAAGTTCATCCTTCAGACGAATCCAACCTAGTAAGTTTAACGAGCCCTAGGAAGGAGAAGCTTGTGCTGTAAGTTCATACTTCGGATGAATCCAACCTAGTAAGTTTAACGAGCCCTAGGAAGGAGAAGCTCATGTTCGTCATGGTGACAAATCTGATGTTGTTTAATAGTTTAACGAGTCTAACAAAGGTGTAACTAGGTATCTTTTTCATGTTTAGAGAGTTTGAAAAAGACACGTAAAAGAAAACTCCACATGGTCCCTTTTCATACATTTGTGTCTCTCGAGCCCAAAAAGGTACAAAACAATACTTAAGAGAACCGCTTGACCATTTCATTCAAGGAGTACCTTTTTTGTAAATAGTGCCTCCCAGCTCGAAAAAGGGGTAAACTTATACTAGGCGCACAATGTTTTGCATCCATTAACGAGTTCGAAACGACAAGGGCTCGACCATCTTTTTGTTTTTAAAGGGTCGAAAAGAGCTGAAAGCAAACCCCCCATTTTTATTCTCTTTAACCAATCAAAAAGGGAAAAATACTCGAAGATCTTTTCATATGGGTTTAACGAGCTGAGAAAAGAGCTGAAAGGTGACTCATCGTCATCATCGAACATCCATCACCTATTCTTGCACAAGTAAGGCAAAGTGTATTATCGAGTCCTTGAGGCAAAATAGGTCAAAATATTTACAGAACCTGATATTTTCATGAAAAAATGAATAAAAAGGGGAAAAGTAAATATATTTTTACCATTTACCATTTTACCTTTGTAGTGAAGACTTTTTACCCACTTTTTCCCTAGTTTTTTTGGACCAGATTGTGGGAGACCCAGGAGGTCAATCGACGAGCCGTCATTTCTAAGTAACAGCCGATGCCCTGAGCTCCATTTTCATGCCATCTATTTATGTTTTTAGCCATTGTTTATGATTTTTATGGAGGTTTTTGAGAAATGTTTTCGCCCTCGGTCGACACGATTTCTAGGCATGGGATCGCGCTAGGCGAGGGTTATTTGCATAACCATTCACGCCGACCAGTGAAACTGTTTCTAAAACAGGCGTGTTGATGTCGTGGATAAGGAAGAAACGTTTTTTCTCAAGAATTGACCGTTAAAACTTGAATTTTATGTGTCAAAATTGATGATTGACTCAAATAAATGGCTTTTGCAGGAGAGAAATTGTCGAAAATGGTGGATTGGAAGGAAAGAGAACACGAAGATGTGGAAACCCAGGCAATGAATGATCCAAATTGCCTAGAGGCTTTGAGGGATTGTGGGGTCCTCAAATTTTTCCATACATTAGGCATGCGGGCCCAGCCTGAATTGCTTCGGTACTTGATAAGCCTTTGGGACATCAATCGTGAGATTTTTGTCATTGGGGACAAGGAGTTGGAGTTAACAACTTTAGACATCTACTTCATCACTGGACTATCTCATAGAGGTGAGCCAGTGAACTTGTATGGGTCACATCTGATCGAGACAAGCATATCTTCCCTACTTGCCGAGCATTGTCCTCAGGCCCTGAAATCCAAAAGTGAGAAGATCGAGATTTCCGATGTACGGGATTTGACACTGAGGATGCTTTTGTTGACCATCAACAAAGTGGCGGGGTCTCAAGTGGAACATGATACTAACAAGTCGAAGTTCCTTGTGCTATTGATTGCACAACTCCTATGATCTTCAACTGGGCAGAGGCCATGAAGATGAACATCAAGCGCTAGTTGTCCAAGGCCAAGGCGGGAAATCTGAAGTAATTTGGCTTCGGATTAGTACTTGTGACCTTTTTCCTGGAACGAGTGTCATTGTTCCAGTATCAGTTGACTAAGGTTGATCCTCCTATGCCACGTGATCTGCGGATGGCCTGCTGGAGTCATTAGATGCCCAGGATCACTAGGGGCCAACAGATGTCCTACCGACTAGCATTCTTTTCGTGGCTATGACGATAGAAAATCATCGTGGAGGACTAGCCATACAGCGGCACTGATTTTCGTGGAGACCCGGATATGCCCTTGCTGGATGGGGAGGACTTTGATGACGAAGGTAAAAACCAAATCAAATATTTGATTTTGATGTTTTTTAAATTGTTTTTGGTATATGCATGCCTATAATATTTCTCTTGTGTATGCAGATGTTGGATGAGAGTGGCTAGCCGGGATGTCCTCGATAGCCAGGTGCTATCCCTGTCCTATTGATGTTGTCGCCCATTATCAGGAAGGGAGTGATAACGAGGAGGAGATTGCGAGGAACCTCGAGGGGTTGACTCATGGTATCCCGGAGTATTCTCGAATAGGAGACATGCCTCGGCGGTAACAGAGGCACACAGTGGGAGTCTCAGATCAGATCCGTCGATTGCTAAGTCGTGTCGTATGAGTTATCTCATGCTATCATGACCACCACGTTGAGTAGTTCCTAGGTCTAGTACTTACATATTTTTTGAGGCCTGCGTGTCACAGATGTACGAAACCTGCAAGCTGCTGATGTTATTATGGACATACATATTATTTTTTGGGGTCTTGATGTATCAAACATTCACACACATGCACACACACACACACACATATATGTGTGTGTGTGTGTGTGTTGTATTTTCCTGTTTATTATGGTACAAATGGTTTGTGTTATCTTTTACATGTTTCGCAAATGTCTATCCAACACATAATTAGCTACATATGTTAATGTATTCATCTGTCTAGGAATATGATGATATGTAATATAATCAAAATGTCTTTCCAATAGAGGGATGTAAAGACACATTCGTAATATTTGAGGGTTCCTGACGGAATATTGCCTATTGAGTTGAAGGAGGACAAGCTGTGAATCTAGGTTGACAACCAATTCTTTGATACCCAGAGAGATGGCTTCTGATAATAGTTCGATGATCGCACTGTATTCAGCAATGTTGCTGGTTGTACGACCTAGGCAGATGCCTTGAAGGTCAATCGACTCACCGTTAGGGTCGTAGATAGCCCATGCTGCGGATGATAGGTTCTGGTTACTTCGGTAAGCACCATCAACAAAACCAACGTGAGGAGCTGTAGACATATGCAAAGCAAGAAAAGCATAGTAAACAGGAAGGATGTTTGAAAACTTATTACACAAAACCACGTTGTACAGAAATGAATCACACACTAATCTACATAAGTAACCATGCAAGAGTGTTGGAAATAATACTGAGAGGGGGGTGAATCAGTATTATCAGATCTATAATTTCCCAAACATATTTATATACACTACTTCAGTGAAGTGAACTAGCGTGTACACGCAACTATACTTAAAGCAACCAGCGTATATGTAGAGAACTTTTGATTTAGACAATTTATCATGTATTGAGCTTAAACCAGAATATTAGAGATAAAAGCAAAATAAAGCATCACACATAAGCAACACACATGAACACCAAGATATAAGGTGGAAACCCAATGTGGGTAAAAACCACCTGTTGTTGTCATCTCTGTCTTCTTTTAATAATAAGAAAATATGTTTACAATCTTGTACTAGTGCAGACTCATACCAGTACGTAGGCACTCACCTGCAAAAGGCTACAACCTTCTCTCATTCTCCAGCTACTACTGGAAGGGAGCTACAACCCCATAGCTCTTGTACTAGCTAATATGTTTACTAGTACATAGGTGCCAGCCTACAGAAAACTCCACTCTTCCACCAGGGACCACGTTTCATGAATTTTTAGACTAGATACTCCTAGAACACAACACCACAATCTGAAGGCCACATTTCATCCAATTTTCATACTGGACCCATCAACAACATTGAAAGTCAGAAAATCATAACTATAATACAACCATCAAATACATCTGCATCAACCAATCACTGAAACTCAATCATCACTTTCTGGATCAACCACAACTGAATCAATCAATCACTGACAACCCATCATCACTAAAGCAAATCACAATCAATCAATATGATCATTCAGAACATTGCCAGCAAAATACAATCACCAGAACACAAAGCAGAACCCAGAACTATGCAACAACAAACAGAAACAATTGAAATTTTAAACATCATGCTTCATAAGGTATACGCTACTTCCATATGTTGAACCAGCGTGTATACACACTTTTACTAAAGGGAACCAGTGGACATATCTGCAGATTCCAATTTATGATGTATATGCTACTTTGATATGTTGAACCAGCGTGTATACGCTCTTTTACTAAAGCAAACCTGCGTACATATATGTAAATGCTAACTTAAAACATCACATCTATTCCAGGCTTCAGTCATACCCAGATCATCACATTTACAGAATAAAACACGTGTCAATATTCAGATCTAGACTGTTCAAGATCAAACCACATAATGATAATACTTTTAAGCCTTTATGATCCTGGTCCATCAACCTTCATTAGCCATAAAGATACCTCCTTAGATCAGATCAAGCAAACCATCAGAAGCTCATTAACTTGCATATATGATCCAACACCTCATAAGATATTCAAATACTTGCTCACTTGGCCTAATGATTTTCTCCTCCTTATATAGTTTTAGGCCTTTCTCAATACCATGGACCAAAACTACTTAGGACCAATACCTTGGACCAAATACCTCGTACCAATTACCTTGGGTCAAATACCTTGGACCAAAACTTTGTTTTTCCAAGATATACGCGCTTTTCCTTCTGTGAAAGTGCGTGTGTATGTATACGCTCCTTTTGTTCAGTAAACCTGCGTGTATACGCAACTTGGACAAGGTGAAACTACATATACCTCTCTTTCTTCATTCTTTGTAGTTTGATCTGACCTGTTGCACTGTGAGCTTTCATCTAAGTGAGTCGCCATCAAGGACAATACATGTATCATAATGCCAACAATCTCCCCCTTTGGACTTGATGGCAACAACAACACCAATACACTCTCCCGCTTTAACATCAAGGGCAAAGGGCGGACCAAGCTATTAATGCTCCCCCTAAGTACATGCTGAATTGTTTGATTGAGCTCCCCTTTGTACATGCTGAGATGTACTGAAACCATCCATGCTCCCCCTGAGCACAAGCAGAGTCTGCAAGAAGAATAACATGACTCGATAACTCAACTATGTGAGTATGACCTTCATATCACCAATGACTCATACATACTTCCATCTCCCAACCAAGTGGGGATATACAAAATTTGACTCATCCACCAAACCAAGTGGGATATACCAATTGTTTATACATGATAGAAATATAATTACATTAGCCATCCCATGCAAAGTGGGGATACAAATTACATCATTTATTCAATAGGACTTATTCAAATGTATGAGAAGACATATCACACCCTAGACTTTTACATGTCTTAAGCAACAAAAGGTATAAATATCTGAAGTCATAGCTGGACTCAACAACCATAACGCCAACAATGCAAAATGCAAGTGAAGGCTAATGCTCCCCCTAAACCTATGCCACTTGTGCATTGTTAACAAGTCAATAATCAAGGCATCTTTATCAGTTCAATAAAAATTAATGAACACAGCATATCAATAGACTGTAATCATCAACATCAGACAGAGCACCCATATCAGAGCCTGCCCCACTCTTTTTCTTGTCTGAAAAACATATACACTCCTTGACCCACAGCAACCTGCATGTGTACGCGACTATACTTCATGAAACTCGCGTATAATAACCTTTCTTTGAAAAAATAGATTTAACAGCATGAAGATGCAACAACTACTCCCAACTTTTGTTTGAGATATCCAAATGTTTCTCTCGGTAGTGGTTTAGTGACTATATCAGCAACTTCTTCTTTGGAGGGAACATACTCCAATGTAACCTTTTGTTCAAGCACTTGTTCACGTAGAAAATGGTATTTGATGGGTATGTGCTTGGTCTTGGAGTGCATGACTGGATTCTTTGAAATACTGATGGCACTTGTATTATCACATAGAATGGAGATGGGTGGAGTACATGTGATCTGAATGTCTTGCAAGGTCTGCATCATCCAAATTATTTGTGTGCAGTAAGATGCAACAACCACATATTCTGCTTTAGTTGTAGATAAAGCAATTGAACTTTGTTTCTTGCTAAACCAAGACACTAACCTGGAACCCATATATAATGCGCCACCACTAGTGCTTTTTCTGTCATCAACACTTCCTGCCCAATCTGCATCTATATATGCATGAAGAGTAAGATCTGCATCTCTAGGATACCATAAACCAAAGTCCTGAGTTCCTTGAAGATATTTGAAAATTCTTTTGATTGCCTGAAGGTGTGATTCCTTTGGATTTGCTTGGAATCTTCCAACTATTCCTACTGCATGCATGATGTCAGGCCGGGTACCTGTTAGATAAAGCAGACTGCCAATCCTGGATCTGTAAGTTGGTTGATGTACTGATGCTGATTCATCATTTGAGCTAAGACTACATCTTGTTACCATTGGGGTACATACATGTTTATAATCTTCCATTCGTACCTTTTCAAGATCTGTTTGAGATATTTGGTTTGTAAGTGAAAAATACCATCTCTATTTTGTTGAACTTGTAGACCAAGAAAATAGGTAAGTTCACCAAGCAAGGACATTTCAAATTTTTGCTGCATTACTGAAGCAAACTTCTGACTCATGGATTCTTCATTGTTACCAAAAATGATATCATCAACATAAACAATATTAATTAGCAATTTATTAGTTTCAATCTTTGTATACATATTTCTATCTGCTGAATCTTTTGTAAAACCTTGTTGGTGTAGATATTTGTCAAGGTAGTAATACCAGGCCCTTGGAGCTTGTTTCAGACCATAGAGAGCCTTTTTGAGTCTGCACACAAGTTTTGCATCATTTCCAAGAATGAATCCTTCTTGTTGTTCAATATAAACTTCTTCTTCTAAATCTCCATTCAGGAAGGCTGCTTTACATCCATTTGGTGTACTTTGGATTTCTGAAAGCTAGAAAGATCAAGAAACATCCTTATGGCTTCAAGTATGGCAATAGGTGCAAAAGTTTCTTCAAAATCTATACCTTGTTGTTGAGCATACCCTTTATAAACAAGTTTGGCCTTGTTTCTAATAACTTCTCCACTTTCATTCAACTTGTTTTTGAATATCCATTTAGTTCCTATAATATTTTTATCATGAGGTCTAGGAACTAATTCCCAAGTATTATTTCTTTCAATTTTCTCAAGTTCTTCATCCATGGCCTTGACCCAACATTCATCTTTGCATGCTTCTTTTACATTTTGAGGTTCGGTGGAGGATAGTAATTCTAGATAGCTTGAGGTCCCTATAATATTTCTTCTTTCTGTACACTAGCCTCTTTTTCCCCTCAAATTTGAGTTTCTGGATGATTTTTCTGAACATACCTGGACGGAGTCTTTTCTTCTACCATTATCTCTTCTTATGGCGCTTCATTGGTTTCTTCTTTAATATGATTTTGATTTGATGTGGGAAAATAATCCCCATCTTCTTCATTGCCATAATCTTCTGTTGATTTTATCTGTTTTGGATTTTTGCATGCTTCATCAACTACATCATTAATGCTTTCAAAAAAATTTCCAAGTCTTTTATTATAACATTCATATCCTTTATTTCTAGAAAATTAACCAAGAAGAATACCTTCATCTACTCTGGGTTCAAACTTACCAAGTTTTTCATCAGTCCTTTTGATATAACATTTGCTTCCAAAAACTTTAAAGTATTTTACAGTAGGATTCTTACCATACCAAAGTTCAAGTGGAGTTTGAGTGCTACCCGAATATTTGCTTGGTTGAGAATAGTTACAGCAGCGAATGCAGCTTCACCCCAGAAGGTTGCAGGAGTTCCAGATTCATCTAGCATAGCTCGAGCCATTTGTTGAACTATTCTATTCATTCTTTCTACCACACCATTTTGCTGGGGAATCCTTGCGGTGGAGAATTGCCATTTTATTCCATGTTCACAAAAGTCAAAGAATTCATCTGAGGTAAATTCCCCTCCTCGATCAGATTTGAGGCATTTGATTTTTCGATCTAGTTCATTTTCAACCAAAGCTTTGAAGGCTTGGAACTTTTCAAAAGCTTCATCTATGCTTTAGAAGACCTATCCAACACATTATGGAAAAAACATCAATGAACAAAATAAAGTATTCTTCTCCACGAGGTGACTTGTTCCTTGATGGTCCACATAAATCAGTGTGGACAAGTTCAAGAGGCTTACTAGCTGACCCTTATTTTTCCATGAAGTGAACTCTAGTTTTCTTGCCGATTTGACATGGTTTGCATATTGTATTTTCTGGGATGTTGATATCTGGAAGATCACGAACATCCTTGAATCTGCATGCTTTTCTTATTTGAGAAAAACTTAGATGTCCCAATCTTCTATGCCACAACTAGTTTTCATCATTTTTGCTTAGATAACATTTTTGTTGTCCTCCCTTGAGTATGTATAAGTTGTTTGGAGTTCTTGTACCTTTGATCACGGTCTCTCCTATATCAAGTTCATGAACAACACATCAGTTTGATCAAAACACCACTTCATTTCCTTGATCACACATTTGACTAACACTCAAAAGGTTATGCTTTAAACCGTCTACATACATAACATTTCCATCTTTAACCTTTTCTTTCAAGAAAACAGAGCCTTTACCTTTTATTATAGTAGGAATGTTATTTCCAAATGGGACATTCTTTTCCTTTTCTAAGGCATTATATGAGTGAAGTTTTTCTTTGTCACCTGTCCTGTGTTTTGAGCATCCACTGTCGAAGTACCACTGATTTTCTTGTCCTTCTGCATACAAGGCTATACCACATCTTTCTGTTTGAGATTTTTTCCTTCTCCATATCTTGGGATTTAATGGAGTTTGCTCCTTTTGAGATGTTTGCTGAAATTTTCTCTTGCATTTAGATTCTTCGTGACCAAAGTTGTTACAGATTGAGCATTCTATTTCATTTTCAAGAAGAGAAAAGTTATTATAGGAACTTTTCTTGATCCCCATTACATTCCTTTGATTTCGTGCTTCTTTAGTCATGATGGTTTTGTAAGAAACATATTGAGCAACTTTGCGTCCAAAATTATGACATGAAAAACATTGCCCATTAAAGAAGTTCCCACGTCTATCAAATCTATTGACCTACTGATTGTAGTTTCTATTGATATTCATCTTTGGAGCACATTGAGTATGATTTACCTGAGGTTGGTTGTGGCTTCTATTCATCCTTGGAATAAATTGAGTCTGATTTACCTGGTGATCTGCTTTATGCTTTTGCTGACGATTGTCATACTGTTCAATGGTCTTTGCTGCATCAAGATAGCTTTTGGTGGAAGTTTACGACTTCTGTGATTGAGATGCTTCTTCGGTATATCCAAGACTTGTCTTTATCAAAGGAGAACGCTAAAATTTGATCATTTCATTTAAATTTTTTGATCCTTTAGCATATCTAAGATTGAGAGATTTCATTTTCTCAAGATCCTTTCTTAGACCCACAATTTCACATTCTAATTTTTCATTGTGTTTTTCTTTTTCAGCAAGTTGGTATGTCAAGGTATCTATAATCATATTCTTTTCTTCTAAACATATTTTGAGTTTAGATATTTCTTCATGAAGTTCTCCCTCTTCTAAAGCATCCCAAAAATTATCATCATCGTAAGCCATGAGAAGTCTGTAATCTTGTCCAGTTTCATCTTCATCACTATTAGATAAACCATCACTATCTTCATGAGTATAGTAACTCCTTTTATTTACAACTTGTTTTCTATTCCCTTGTGCATATTCCTTTCCTTTCTCAAATTTATCTTTATGAGGACATCTGGCAACATAATGACCGACTCTGCCACAAGAAAAGCATTTGAAGAGTAACTTACCTCTAAACCTTCCAAAACCCCGTTGAAGCTTTTTGACAAAGTTTACCTCATCTTCTTCTTCTTAAATATGTTCGGATTCATTGTATTCTTCCTTTCCTTTTGTTGAAGCTTTGAATGCAGCTTCTCTCATATCTAATGGTCCTACTTTTCTCATCTCAAAGGCAGTTAAGATTCTGTGAAGCTGCGTCATCGTGATATTCTGTAGATCCTGTTTTTCTTCTATGGCAGACACTTTGGATTCAAATTTAGCAGACAAGGATCTCAAAACTTTCTCAACTAAGGTAACTTCCTTAATTTCTTCACCCAGATTCTTCATACAATTGACAACCTCATCTATACGTAGGAAGTAACTAGCTATACTTTCATCACTATGCATCTTAAGAGTTTCATATTGAATTCTGAGAGTTTGAAGCTTAGCACGTTTTACCTGAGAGTCTCCTTCATAGTTCAGAACGATTTTGTCCCATATTTCTTTGGCTGATTTGAGTTGCATGACTTTGGCAAACTTTGATTGTGACAAACTTCCCAATAAAGTATTGACAGCTTTGGCATTGGTCTCATATTGCTTTTTACATGCCGTATCTATAGGAATTGTTGTTGGAAATGTATATCCTCCTTCCACAATTTCCCAAACATCCATTCCAAGCGATTGTAGATAGGATGTGGTTCTTATTTTCCAATAAACAAAGTTGCTCCCATCGAAGATTGGTGGTCTGATGGATCCCATGCTTTCTTGATTATTCATGTCGATGGATCTCCCTTCAAGCAATCAAGCTTCTTCTAAAGGACTGGCTCTGATACCAATTGTTGGAAATAATACTGAGAAGGGGGTGAATTAGTATTATCAGATCTATAATTTTATTTTCCAAACAGATTTATATACGCTACTTCGGTGAAGTGAACTATCGTGTACACGCGACTGTACTTAAAGAAACTAGCGTATATGCAGAGAACTTTTGATTTAGACAATTTATCATGTATTGAGATTAAATCAGAATATTAGAGATCAAAGCAGAATAAAGCATCACACATAAGCAACACACCATGAACGCCAAGACATAAGGTGGAAACCCAATGTGGGTAAAAACCACCTACTGTTGTTGTTTTTGTCTTCTTTTAATAATAAGAAAATATGTTTACAATCTTGTACTGGTGCAATCTCATAACAATACACAGGCACCCACCTGCAGAAGGCTACAACCTTCTCTTGTTCTCCAGCTACTACTAGAAGGGAGCTACAACCACCTAGCTCTTGTACTAGCCAATATATTTACTAGTACATAGGTGCCAGCCTACAGAAAACTCCACTCTTCCACCAGGGACCACGTTTCATGAATTTTCAGACTAGATACTCCTAGAACACAACACCACAATCTGAAGGCCACTTTTCATCCAATTTTCATACTGGACCCATCAACAACATTGAAAGTCAGAAAATCATAACTGCAATACAACCATCAAATACATTTGCATCAACCAATCACTAAAACTCAATCGTCACTTTCTAAATCAACCACAACTGAATCAATCAATCACTGACAACCCAACATCACTGCAGCAAATCACAATAAATAAATCTGATCATTGAGAACATTGTTAGCATAATACAATCACCAAAACACAAAGCAGAACCCAGAACTCTGCAACAACAAACAGAAACAACTAAAACTTTAAACATCATGCTTCATAAGGTATACGCTTCTTCAATGTGTCAAACCAGCGTGTATACACACTTTTACCAAAGGGAACTAGCGTACATATCTACAAATTCCAATTTATGATGTATACGCTACTTTGATATGCTGAACCAGTGTGTATACACTCTTTTAATAAAGTGAACCTGCGTACAGATATGTAAATGCTAACTTAAAACATCACAATTATTCCAGGCTTCAGTCATACCAAAATCATCACATTTACAGAATAAAACACGTGTTAGTATTCAGATCTAGACTGTTCAAGATCAAACCACATAATGATAATACTTTTAAGCCTTTATGATCCCGGTCCATCAACCTTCATTAGCCATAAAGGTACCTCCTTAGATCAGATCAAGCAAACCATCAGAAGCTCATTAACCTTCATATATGGTCCAACACCTCATAAGATATTCAAATACTTTCGCACTTGGCCTAATGATCTTCTCCTCCTTATATAGTTTTAGGCCTTTCTCAAAACCATGGACCAAAACTACTTAGGACCAACACCTTTGACCAAATACCTGGGACCAATTACCTTGGGTCAAATAGCTTGGAACAAGAAATAGCTTGGACCAAAACATTGCTTTTCCAAGATATAGACACTTTTCCTTCTGTGAAAGTGTGTGTGTACATATACGCTCCTTTTGTTCAGTAAAACTACGTGTATAGGCAGCTTAGACAAGGTGAACCTACGTATACCTCTCTTTCTTCATTCTTTGTAGTCTGATCTGACCTACTGCACTGTGAGCTTTCATCTGAGTGAGTTGCCATCAAGGACAATACTTGTGTCATAATGATGAGTCATGCCGTATGAGTTGTCTCGTGCTATCATGACCACCATGCTAAGTAGTTCATAGGTCTAGTACTTACATATTTTTTGAGGCCTATGTGCCACGGATGTATGAGGCGCGCGAGCCGCCAATGTTATTATGGACATACATATTATTTTTTGGGGTTTTGATGTATCAAACATTCACACACACATTCACACATATATATATGTTGTATCTTCTTGTTTATTATGGTACAAATGGTTTGTCTTATCTTTTACATGTTTCGCAAATGTATATCCAACACGTAATTAGCTAATGCATCTGTTAATGTATTCATGTGTCTAGGAATATGATGATATGTAATATAATCAAAATGTCTTTCAAGTTTCCTACAGTTGGATACGAATATACATTCGTAATATTTGAGGGTTCCTGACGGAATATTTCCCGTTGAGTTGAAGGACGACACGCTGTGAATCCAAGTTGACAACCAATTCTCTGATACCCAGAGCGATGGCTTCTGATAACAGTTCGACGACCGCAGTGTATTTAGCAATGTTGTTGGTTGTACGACCTAGGTAGATACCTTGAAGGTAAATCGACTCACTATTAGGGTTGTAGATAGCCCATGCCGCGAATGATAGGTTCTGGTTACTTTGGCAAGCACCATCGACGAAACCAACGTGAGGAGCTGCAGACATATGCAAAGCAAGAAAAGCGTAGTAAACAGGAAGGATGTTTGAAAACTTATCACACAAAACTACGTTGTACAGAAATGAATCACACACTAATCTACATAAGTAACCATGCAAGATGACCTAAGCATATTACTTTTTGAGGTAAATTCTGCTGCAGGGCTTATCAAGAGGATTTCCTTCATAATCAATAAGTTCATAGGCTCCTTTCTAAAAAATGCGTTTTACAATATAGTGCCTGTGCCACATAGGTTCGAACTTGCCTACCCCCCCTGCTTATCATTAGCTTGGTCGCATAGCAAGACCAAATCACCCTCAAAGAAAGCGCGAGGGGAGCCCAACTGGTCGAAATGGGTTTTGACCCATTTCTTTTGTGCTTCGATGACCATGGCAGCGAGACGGTGAGTCCCGTCCAGTCGTTCTAAATATAAGATGTGTTCCTCTTGAAGTGATGTTTAGGGAGGAGTTCAATAACTACCTTAATTGAAGAAATCTCACATTCGATCGGCAATGTTGCTTCCAGACCATAAACCAGCTGGAATGGTGTGAAACCAGTGACGTCTTTGGTTGAAGTTTGGTAGGCCCACAAAGCTGAAAAAAGAATAAGATGCCAATTTGACTTGTGCATCCCAATAGTATGTTGAAGCATGGTGACCAAAACTTTGTTCACGTCTTCAGCTTGGCCGTTGGCCTGAGGGTAATATGGGGTTGAGCCATCGTGATGCAAGCCCAATGCACATGTCAGTTCTGCCATCATGTAATCTTTGAAATGGGAGCCATGATTTGTGACAATGGCTTGGGGTACGTCGAACCTGGAAATAACATGGTTAAAAAGGAATTGAGTTGTCATCTTACCATCTGCAGAATATGTAGGCATCGCTTCGGCCCATTTGGTGAAGTAATCCACAACAACGATAATGTAGCCATGCCCCCCAACCAAACGAGGGTTAGATGTCATATAATTGATGCACCATTTGGCAAAGGAACCAATTGTAATGACGGCGTGTAGGTGAGTGAGTGGGGTGCGCATCTTGCGTTGGTATATTTGGCATTCGTGACACTTGCAGACAGCAAGAATGCAGTCTTTGAAGATGGATGGCCAGAAATAACAAGCGCGAAGGATTTTCTGAGTTATAGCATAACCAGACATATGACCACCACATGCCCCAGAGTGTTAATCATTGAGAGTTCTTTCAACTTCCTCAATCATGAGGCATCAACGAAGAACATAATCGACACCGACACGGTATAAAGTATCACCAACAACGCGGTAGGTTTGAAAATGATGTCTAATCCTTTGACATTCATCTTTGGTCAAAGCAGACCGAAATATGGAGGTTTGGAGATACACGATGATATCACCGTACCATGGATCAAGGGTGCTAATAAGGAAAAGGGTCTCATCTAGGAGTTGTTCATCTGTACCAGCAGGGAAAGCTTTGGAGGGAAGGGAGAAAATCAATTTAGCGAAAACAAGTGACTTCTTAGATGTGGCCATAGTGAAGACCAAATCGAATTCTTACAGGATAGCGATCCATTTAGAATACTTGCCCCCCAGCGACTGACGAGTAAGGATGTAGGTCACAGGGTTGCATTAATAAATCACTGTAGTCGTTCATAAGAGAATATAATGCCGAAAACGTTGAACAACCTAGATGGCGGTCAAAGCCAACTTCTCGACATGTGCATAAAGTGTTTCGGTGTTGAGGAGATTCTGACTCATGTAGTAGATCACATGTTTAGCGCCTTCGTCATCTTCTTAAACCAACACCATAGCTATGGTGCTAGGGGCAGCGGCTAGGTAAAGGAAGTAATCTCGATAATAGTCCAGTGGATGCAACAGAGGAGCATTTATCAAGATAACCTTAAGGTCATCAAAATATTTTTGGGCTATCTCGTCCCATATAAAGGGTGTTCCTTGTTTGAGAAATCGGGTAAATCCTGTAGCTAGCCCGACATAGTTGGGTATAAAATGACGAAGAAAATTGGCGTTTCCCTGGAGGCTCTAGAGTTGGTGCAGTGAAGATGGAGGGCATAAGTTTACAATAGCCTCAACTTTTAGCGGATCCAGGCGAATCTCGTCCTTGGAAACGATGAAGCCAAGGAGTCATCCTGATTCCACGCAGAGAACACATTTGTGTGGATTTAACCAGATGTTATAGTGTCTGCAGCATAGAAAAATCCGCCGTAGGTGGTTTGGGTGATCTCGTCGCTTATGAGAATGGGCAGGAAGGTCATCCAAGTAAGGTTGGACAATGTTGCGAATATCATGAAACGCATAGGACATTACCTATTGAAATGTGGCCCCAACATTTTTGAGCCCGAAAGGGAGCTTCTTGTATGCGAACGTACCCCATGGGCAGATAAAGGTTGTCTTCTCTTGGTCGGCTGGTGCGATATTGATCTGGTTATAACCAAAAAAACCGTCCATAAAGGAAAATATCTTGCTCCCGACACATTCATCAATGATTTAATCAATGAAGGGAGTAGGATAGTTGTCTTTAGGACAGGCACAATTAAGATCTCGATAATCCACGTAAACGCAGATTGTGCCTTGTTTTTTAGTCACGGGACAAGATTGGACACCCAGTCTATAAGGGGAATGGGATAAATGAACCCAGCTTTGAGAAGCTTTTCAACTTCGCCCTTAATAGCAGCGACCTTCCTAGGGTGCACCTGACAAAGTCGTTGGCGAACGGGTTTCGCATTCGGATACGTTAGTATTTCATGCACCACAATGTTGGGATCAATGCCAGGCATTTCTTCGTAAGACCATGCAAACAAATCACGGGATTCTTGAAAAAGATGAGTATATGTCTTGATCTCATCTAGAGAACAAGATACCCCGATATGAACATGTTCAACGACACCAGGTTTAATAGAAATGTCAATCAGCATCATTTGGATAACATTACCCAAATTTCCTTCCGACCATACTTCATGAGTAACAGTCAGTGGTAGAAATGGAGAAGAGGACTCTTTGAAAGAGGTAGACATGACCACTGAGTGAGGTAGGAACAAGGAGCGATTATGGGTATCGATCCATGGCAGTTCCTCGAGAGACATGATTTCCATGATACCTTCATCGGTGAGGAAGGTCTCAGCTAAGGGATAGGATGATTCCAAAGCACCAAGCTAGGGGGATTGAGAATACATATCGAGAGAGGTCTTCGAGATATAAGAATAAAAGGATGCAGAGTTCACAGCCGAAACAATTTCCACGTAATTGACTTTGGCAGGACTAAGCGGCATGACATCGCCCCAAGCATCAACCAATTCTAGCGGAGGTATGACCCAGGGATCAGATTTGACAGAGATCATGTTGACAGACGCAACATGAGGAGGTGGGAGTGGAAAAAATCCCATTAAGGTGGAATCTTTGAAGAGACCTACCCCCACACTCTCAAAGGGAGCACCAAAGTGCTTGACATATCGAACGTTGCCATTAGACAAGGAAGAGGCAAAGAAAGACAACTGATCAATGGTGACAATCCTCCCTTGGTGGGGAAAACAGATTACATGAAAAAAATAGGAGGCCACGGCATGCATGGCATGAGTCCAACTTCGACCGAGTAGAAGATTATAACTGAGTTTGGCGTCAACACTCTCTACTTCAACTTGCACTGTCTTGCCTTCCAAGGTGATGGCAAGGTTGGGTAAGACACTGAAGGGTCACGAATCGTGCCCATCGAAAGCTTCCAATGTGTTCGGAGACTGGTTCAGTGCAGGGGAACCAATAACCTTCCAGCATGCAGTTGACATGATGAAGGTAGAAGCACCTTCATCAATGGCAGTACGGTGGATGGTATTTTCATTAATGATTACCTGAATAAGAAAGGCAATCTAATGAGGGAGTCTTGGAACACGGTTCTCTAGATCAAAACAGATCAACTTAGAATCGGTGGGATCAATGCCCCCGATAGCTGACAACAAAGATTTCTGCTGCGATGGGCAACTTTGGAGTACCTCGAGAGCCGACATAGCTAATGGCGCCTGAGCCAAATATTCAACAATATTGTAATGTTGAGTGGCTCGGGCGTTGGGATTGTACTAGGATTTCCATAGCACACCTCAAGAGGGTGGTCGTGCAGTGGAATCAGGGTTAATGCGCTCGATTTGTAGAGGGCCAGAACTTGGGGTAGAAGAAGAAGGAAAAGATTCTTTTTCTTTCTCTGCTGTGGGAGCTGAAGTTTAATAATCCTTTGATCGGGTAGCCACATTAATGGGCGTGCTCATCATGAACACTTGAGATCCAGAGGAAGCAGATCAGGGTTGGTCTACCATCTAATTTTGTTGAGATTGAAAAGGATTTCTGAGTACAGCAGGGGTCCCTTTGAGCAAACGACTAACTTCAGATCGTCGTGGACAATCCTTAGTATAGTAATCCTCCTCATAAATGAGGTAGGGATACTTGGGTTTCCGTTGTGAGGATTCGCCAACAGATGATTTGGGAGGACCTTATTTCGGGGCATCGACTTTAGCTTTTCATTTGCCTTTCTTTTTTACTATTGAGGATTTGTCTGCTGCGGTAGACTAGACAGTGTGGACCTTTGAGGTTTTACCAGGATCTAGAGGGTTTTGAAATGAACTGTTGGGAGCAGTATTCGAGACCGACTTCTGTTTGGAAGAAGTTTTGGTAGGGGCCTGGGATACTGAACCAATAACTCCATCAATGGGAGGAATAGTGGGTGACTTCGATGACGCGGGATCAGATGATGGGCACAAAGCATTGGGTAATAATTCGTATAAGGTGCCAAACTGAGAGTAGACCAAGTCCAAGTACTCGGCACGAGAGATGGCTTGCTCTTTAGTGACGCATCCACCCATGGCTATATCGCGAGGAATTGGGACTACAAATGATTTGGTAAACCATTCGGTGAGCAACTAATCAACTATCTTGAACTTGATCAATCAACGTCTACATCTCCATTCATGGATATGATCAGAGATGTGCATTGCAATGTCTTGCTTAAGCGATGTGAGCAGATAGGTGCATGTTTCATAACGAATCGACAGTTGAAAATGCATGAAAAACGCCATGGCTAACGAATTGAAGTCATGAAAGGTACGTCGAGGTAGCTTGATATACCATTTTGTTGCGGCACCCGTGAGGGTTCTTTGGAAAAGATGAAGACAAATGGAATTGTCCAGTTATGAGTTCAATGAGCACTAGAGGTGATATGTCATCACATGGGCTTGAGGATCTTCTTTAGCTTTTCCATCAAACTTTGGGCAATCACTTGGTATCTTGGATGGCACTGGAGGCCAGTACGATGAATGAAGAGTCATATCATTCGTAAGACGTGATACATCCGGTAACTCAAGTGTAGCCAAGAAATGGAATTGAGTGTTAAAAGGCATGGGAGGTCAATAGGCAGGCCCATAAGGAGGAGCCCATCCCTGCTGGTAAGGATTTTGACCCCACAGTGGGGGGTTTTGTCCATATGGCATCTGAGGCTACCCCCATTATGGATTACCTTGACTAAAGGGAGGATTCGTACCTTGAATACCTTAAACCTGTCCATGCACAGGTTGCTAATAGGCAACGTATGGGTTAAAATACTGTTGAGCCTCTTGACCTTGTGATCCAAGTGGATGTTGGTGGCCACCCACCTATCCCATTTGGACCCCCGCAACTGTCTCTTTCAGTTTTTCAGTTTTCGTAATTGTAGCACAATTTACTATTTTTAGCAGTTTTTTTTTTTCGGGTCCTGAACTTCCGGAGCCGTTTTGAGGCCCTAAACGACGTTTTTTGGGAAATCTGGGGGCAACATGGGGCCATGGACCGATGTTGCCCTTCCCAAAGTGGTAGTTCTCGGATAGATCTTTCTAACGAGCTATCATACGCGTCAAACGGAGATCGTATGCCAAAGTTACGACCCCGGTAAATTGATGTACCAATTTACCCAAAACGGGGCCCACAATTTGGCGTTTCATCTTCTAAGGGTCGGTTTTGGAATGTGAAGGGTTTTCCATTGTTTCTCAATAATAAATAGGCCTTCGAGCCTCATTGTAACGCAAGTTCGGAACAGTTCAGAGACATGTAGCCGCACATCTCTTCTCAGAGATAAGCTACCATCGTCCTAGCTGGTTTATTTCCAATTCTGGTTGTAAGCATATTTCGGTATTTTCCATTAATGAAATAAAGTGTTATTTCCGCTGCATCTCTTTATTATGGTTATCGCATCTCTGTATTTATGGTTATCTCTGTAATCTTTGCGTTCCTGTTTAAATCCGGATCAGTGGTCCAGCTCGTAGACCAAATTTCATTCCCGGGTTCACACATAGCTAATAGTCAAATGCCATCCCTAAATGGTATTTTTGCGCAAAGAATGTCTCATCAATCTCCAGTCTGTCCACCTGATGAGCGCGAGTGATTCAGTGATTGTGACTGAAACCCAGGGGGGAATGCGCCCTGGTTTGCTTCAGCAAGAAAACCTTAGGTATAGGGTAGGTTTCTGCGGAGGATATATGACTAGTCTGACACACCCATCCATTTAGGAAAATGGGATTAGACTGGAAAAAGATTCCCTCGTTAAAGGTTCAGTGATTGGAACTGACAACAGTCACCTTTGTTCATTTCGATGGACATCGCCAAGGAAGTGTTTTGTTTGCAACACGGATGGAGCAATCTTGCTAATGCAAGAACTTCCATATGGTGAGCTGGAAGCTCTACTTTATACCTGGGGGCATGCAAACCCTTTTGCATGCAAGTGAAAAATTACCACTTATTCTCTTAGCTTGTAGGCTCTTAACCCTTTAGACTGGTAGGTTGGTCATTCCTAGCTTGCATAACTAAAGGCTCTGGAGCAAAGTTTCGAATGGGGCAAGCTCCCTAAAAAATGAACCTATCGATGAGACATCCTTATTATATGACTGGCACGAGGAGGTTT
>APFE031225038.1:103894-118601 GCA_000404065.3 Pinus taeda | reverse complement strand
GTTTATTTCCAATTCTGGTTGTAAGCATATTTCGGTATTTTCCATTAATGAAATGAAGCATTGTTTCCGCTGCATCTTTGTGTATATGGTTATCTCTGTATTTTATTGCGTTCCTGTTTAAATCCGGATCACCTTAGACATGTGGGTATGGGACCTGTTGTCTTGGAACATAGGGATGTGGGTCTGTTGTCCCTGAATGAGAGGGTTCTAGACCTGTAGTCCTTGGGCATAAGGTTCATACACTTGTTGCCCTTGGACGTATGTATACAAGGGTTATTGTTTCCCAGGTTGGTTTTGTTGACCTTGTGGTTGCAAAATTTGTCCCTGGGTTTGCAAAGGTTGGCCCTGCGAGGGTATGGGTTGAGAGGCATGCAGAGCATATTGCATCTGTTACTGCGTGGCATGTTGCAACTGTTGAAAGGACTGGCCTTGCGATTGTTGCAGGTGACCTTGCTGCGGGATAATCTACCCTTGTTATTGCCCGGAAAGCCCTTGCTGCAACAAAGGTTGCCCTTGCAGTAACAAAGGTTGCCCTGGTTGTTGCAAAAGTTATCCTTGTTGTTGCAAGGGTACTTGAACAATGCCTGAGAAATTACCAAACTGAATCTGGTTGTAGCCACGTTGGATGTACTGCCTAGATGGGATGGTGTAAGGTTGATTAACCAATCATTGAGAACCGTATGGAACATAAGGATTTTGGTATTGGACCTGAGCCCCACAGGGCCACTGATACTGAACATTGCTCGATCCAGACGGACCACTAGGATTCTGGACCTGTTGGTACTGGACATTGCTTGATCCAGTAGGGTCAGCAGGGTTGTAAATAATACCAGAAGAGGGATGATTTATACCAAGCATGTGAGCTTGTGAACCGCTCACATTAGTGGCACTTGACACCATAGAGACATTCAGGTTTTGCCCCCCAAGCGGTGGCACAATCTGGCCACTAAGTAACAAGACAAATGAACTGGCATAACCAATCTTTGAAACCGTCGGTTGAGACTGACGTGTAACTGGTTTGATGAGACAAGAGTGTTCGGGATGGTGGGTTGCACCAGGACTGAAGTAATGACTGGTTGGGAAGTCGTGTTCATGACGAACAGACGTGACGTAGGCCTGACGCCTGACGCCCAAACAGGATTATGGTAGGGTGATGAGGCACTAGGTGTGCCTAAAACTAAGTGCCCTAAAGACACATAGCTGGGTGGCAAGCTGGCGGGAATACCTTTTGAATAAGGGAAACCCTTGGGAGGGAACTGCAACTGCAATTCTTCCCCCTCAATAGTGTGTGGAGTTGAGACTTCGAACTCACCGGGAGAGGTGACTGGAGCATCGCCTTCAGGTTCCATGTCTGAAAACAAATGACGACGAATAGCCGAACATGTACTGGGGGATAGTTCCAAAGGAACACCCGGTTGATCGTACAGACTGTAAGGGCGTTGTGATATCTCAACAACGTTAAACAAAAGGTTTGGAGGATAGATAACCAGTCCAAGCTGACCGTGAGTGGTCGGTGAGTTCTCTAGAGTTCGAATGGGATTATCTCGAGATTCCGGGTCAAGATTAGTGGATGACCCTGAATCGAAAGTAGGCAGAGAATGAGATGATAATGGTTGAACACTCAAAACAATTGTGAGTTCAACATTTTGGTCCTCAAATGGCTTTGATAACTCAGGAAGTGGCTCCTCGAACAATCTTTCAGACAGAGGAGAGGAAGAGGAAATGGGTTAACCAGATGGTTCAAGGAAAAACAAATAACTTCAAGGCTTTAAAATGTCCTTTTAAGGGAACTCACGATTTGGTCAAAAATCTAACAGGATGTTTTCGATCATGGGCAATCAATTATTTAAGATGCATAAATCACGGTTGTTCTTTCATTTTTTAAGAGTGGAGAAAGAAACAAAGATGACTCTATTGCTTTTGATTGGAAATGAGATTTAAAGGACAAGTGCTTGAATGATCTTTTAAATTTAATGAGTCAAAAAGATCAAATGACTACTCTAGATGATCTAGGTAAATAGGATTACCAGGCAACCGTGAACTACAAAATACCTCTTGATGAACCAAGAAGTACGAGAAGGAAATCTCCCTGAATGTTGTGTTCGGTGTATCACATTCGCAAGGTGGCCGACTCGGCTTCCTAAGGATAAAAGGATTGCAACCTAGTTGGGTCTCTCATTATATACAGAACGGTATGGAGAGCACAAATTCATGCTAGCGCTATCTAATGTCAAAGCTAACGACGGCTGCTAGGTTTACAGATGCTGAAACATGTCTCTAGCCTAGACCTTCTAGATGAGATCGTTAATGTCAAATGCGCCTTAGATTAATTGAATTCATTTTAGAGTTGATCTTGAGTTAAGTTTCAGTTCTCAGGTCTTAGCGATGCTACTCGAAAAACCTAAAATGCAACTAAATGGGACAAGACACTTTCAATTCAATGAAATGCCTACATTAGAGAGGGTAGAAACTACTCAATCAAATGCAAAGAATCAAGCAACTGAAAACGAAATGATCTTTCACTACTTCATTTTTTCATAAATAAACTAATGAAAAATGCATTCCAATTCCTAATTTCCTGAGAAGCACTTATCTATCAGTGCTTTTGAAATGAAAAAATTTCTCTTCCTTTTCAAATGATGATGCAATTCTAGCTTTCAAGAGATGTGAATCATGATGATGCAACAAGGTATAATTTCATATTTTCTCATGAAACAATGAAACAGACTTTTCACATATAACCTTTCAATGAAAAAAAATTCGAGACTATGAGCTCTTCAAGCAGATGTAAACATGAAAAGAGAAGTTCACTTAGATCAATCAAACACCGACTTTACCAAACACAAGACCGACAATGTAATCTATGCCATAAAAAGATGTTTAGACCAGTAAACAAAACTTTTTCAAACTTGTGTAAAAAGAGGTCAAAGTCGTAGAGAGGACCAAAAACAAATGGAGGGAGTAGACAGACCTACAGCCGGACTCGATGAGTCCACAAGTTGCTGAATGGATGACTAGCTAGATGTACTAGTTTCGCTGGCCACTCAATGGCTCAATCAATCAAATAGCAGGATGACAAGCCTGCAAGCAAGAAAAAAACCAAACGAAAAGTAGCTTTCTAATCATGGAGAAAATAGTCAAAAGGCTCACAGGGTCAAAAACACAAGAGCAGAACACACTTGCCAAGATTGGGGTCTAGCCCTAATCTTCACTTACAGGGATCAATGCGACTACCTAACTGACAACAAGTGCCAGAGGTGGGTCGGCGCGACTGTTCCTTCGCAATTCGTGTTGATTGGCACAACTGTCTGCTAATTAAACCCGATGTTCAAGGGAACTAAGAAAAAAAAAATTCAAACCAGGGACTAGATCTGCAACTATGGATTTTAGACTTAGGCCAGTAAGTAGGAGAAAATCAACAGAACGAAAGGGAAAATGCGAAACCAGCAAAGTTCTCATGAAATCATGGAATCCAAAACAAACAAAAGGATGGGATCTCCCCAACGGAGTCGCCAGTTTGTGGTGAAGTAAAATTATAAGTGCAGACACGAATGAATTCCTCTAGCCTGATAATGGGTCTAGCCACAACAGATACATTCTATGGAAGATTTCCTTAGGTTAGAATCAATCAAGAGGGCCTACCTCTTGGTCACTTATCCTACTTGATGGTGTCCTCATTTGCTCGCTCTAGCAATCTCTCGCTTCCTTCTTCAAGCTTCTGAAACAAGTAAACAACAACAACACACAAACATAATAATAGTTAAATTACAATTCAACCTACTTAATGAGTCAAGAAGCATCAAGACACGAATATGTAATATTACAAAACTTGTAGGAAATCAATCGATAGTTGCATATATTAATATCAAAGAGAGATTACAACCATTCGTCTTGACGTCACAATCTTCCTTTGACAAGACCAGGTTCCCACACACTTCTGCTAGCAATTCATGATGGCTTCAAACAAAAATAGTTTAAAGACTCTTCCCTTTAGGCTTCACTCCAAATCAAACACACTTTTCCCTCCCACAAATAGATGGCTACAACTAGTAATAACTTGCTTGTCTAAAATAATATATTCACACTCAGCCAAAACTCTAAGTCTGATTTTCACACTCTAGTTTGTGCTTGGGAAGAAGGTAGGTTTATATAGGAAAGATGGATGGGAGATGGATCCTCTTCTCATGGGAGAAGCACTTATCCCTTGAGGTAGTTCCATCATTATAGGGGAAAGCCTATCATTCTCGACCCCATCCAGTCAAACCATTTACTATACTTTCTTTACAGAGCTTCTAGAGATGGAAGCTTCAGCTCTAATTTAAAAAACTTTCCATAACAAGACTAGCACGATTGGAACACAGCTCAGCCGCACCGATCGACGCGGGGAATAGTGCTAATATCTGCACATCGGCACAGGGAAGACAAAGGTCATTAGCGGCGGTCTTGTAAATTGGGCAAAACAAAAGTTTCAGGGGAAATGGTACAAAAAGGAAATGATCTGCTCATGAAGAGGGACATAATGGGAGTTTCTCCATGAAGGCAAAGCATGCGGGGTTCACTGTAGAGGTCCTCTAGGATCAAGGAATGGGGAGTACAGGGACAGTGACAAAATGCTGTGTAACAATCCTCCATGCAAATCAAACTAGGGAAAGTGTATTCTCCGAGTGTGGGTGGCCCCCACGTATACTTAACCACAACAAAATAACTTATGCTAAGTCTAACCTCCTAATAAAATTGAATGGGCCCCATCACCTAATAATTAATCTTGTTCCAAATTAATTTAGGAAGAACCATGATAGTGATAATAAAACAAAAAACAAAAAATCCCCAAAGGCTAAAACCTAATTGCTTTAAAAAAAATCCAGGTTGCCCACACTAACATAATGTTGTCTCTTAATTTCAAACTTGAACACGAGGGAGAGACAATGCAGGTTAAGTTAGCTTTGGGAGTGTTACCCACCAAAAGTGGGTGATCCCTGGGAGAAAGTTCTCTCCTATTCATCTCATCCAACTGAAAACCAACAACCCTTGAGATCCACCTTGTAGCTAATGTGATGTGCCATTCATATCTTCACCACTTTCATCAATTATATATCCCTTCACCCATTTGTTAGTATCACATGTTGGAAGGCAGGATTTTAGTCAAAAAGTGATTTATCCAGTTTTCATTCAGGTGCTTATACTTGTTTTTATTTTGGGCATTTTAAATGGATTATGGGGTGATTTGGAAGAGAGAACGGTATTGGTTGTAGTCTTGTTCCCTCACCTTAAACGAGGGGTTAATTTTCTATCCTTGTCCAGCGAGGCCACCTCTAATGGCTATTGATCTAGGAAGCATCATTACTTGGGAATCCATGATTGCGATAGTCTATTCCATGTATCCCTTTTCCATACTTATCACTCCCCTCCATACATTGCGAGCCCATATTCCACCTCCCTTCTCTAGGTCCATTTGACCTTGGGTCAACTGGGATTTAACATACCCCTTCCCATTTTCCAAATATCTGGGTCGAGCCATGAAACGTTTCCCCTATAGGCTAATGCAATTAAAAGAAATGAAGAGTATATCATGACCACAAGAAAGAAAGAAAAGAAATAAAATTATAAAATACAAAAGATGGCTAAAACATTAACATTAACACATTGGAAAAGGGAAATCATGAACTCTGCCCCTTATCATTATGGCCATCACTCAATTCGTGGGGCCAATGTTTCCCTACCACATCATGGAAAGGGACCCTTTCATGTCCCAACCCCTAGTGGGCGATGAACTGGTCGACCACCAAGGGGGTAACCACTACTACACACCATTCAAAGCATGCTCTTATTTCCTAGAGCTTCAAGCAATAATATAAAGAAAAATCAAGAAAAAGTGGAAGGAAATAAGATGGGGTGGACTGGGGTAACTCATGCATCCACTACTTCTCATGCCTGACATCTATATACCTGAAATGTGGAATTCCTCATTATTGCTACCCATTTTACCACGGCATTTTCCCTTGAGACCCCTTCTCCCCCCTCTATTCCATCGTCATTCACATGACACCTATTGATTGGATGGAGGAATAAAGACATGTCACTTCCCTTTTGGGGTTGGAAATGCCTAATATAGCCGTGTTTTAGCCACTCCTACCTATGGAGGTAACACTGTTACGTGACTAAGGCCCCAATTTTGGAAGAGGAACCTTGTATAAAGTGTCACATTTCCATTACTTGAAAACTTAGTTTGCTTAGATGAAAAAAGGACTAAATGTATCTAATGTCATAAGTTGCATCAATGTATATTGTGTGTGATTGGAAAGTGGTTTCATTAAGGGTTTGGACCCTTAATTCGGGCCCATGTCCACCAAATGATCATATTGACACCCATAAGTATTGCATTGAGAACCATGGGTCCCTGAACATTCATAGAGCATCATTTTCATTCATGGGCACCTTCAACACCCCATATCTTCTGCACTTTTCCCTACATTATTCATGGGATGATGCACCTGAAACAACATGCCCCAACTGGCTTAGTAGTGATCACATGGTTTGGCAGTTGATCCAGTTCCCATATAAGGTTTGTCTCCCTTTAGAGGCATGGGAGTGATTTCACCATCTTTAGTGCCCTCAACGTTGGAATAGAGACAAATATTTAGCCGCATGGATACTCATGAGACCAAGGTTGTGCCCCAAACCATATTGGGGATCCATAGGACAATTTGCACTAAGATAGAGGTGCAAACCCCTCCATCATGATTTTAGAAGCCCTATACATCACAAGTGGCACCATTTGGCCTCAATATCTTCCCTCTGGAGGCCTACAAATGCATGATGTCAAAATTCAAGCCCTTCTTTAAAAGATTTTATCATTTGTTAGATTTACTAGGTCGCCCTGTGACTTAGAGGTGTTTTTAGCCCATCACTTTACGATTTGGCGGGCTTGTAGGAAAAAATAGAGTTAGTAGGACACATATATATTAGAGATATTTCATTTGATCTCTCGTCATCACTCACTTGGGATTTCAACCTCCTTAGAGAGACTCATACTTGTTCTTTTCTTGGATTATTGGATGATTGAATGCATTTTGATATTTGGAGCTATTTTTTGGACATCTTTTGGAGATATTCTTGGCATAATGGATGTAATTTCTTGCTAAATTGTCGTGTAAGTGTGTTAGTGTTGAATATATTTCTTTTCATGTCTAATGTATGGAATGAGTAGTTCTAATCTATGCTAAATTGTGCCCTAAATTTTCATAAGTATCTATTGAATGCTTTTTAGAAGAAAATTGCATGCATTACTCATACATGACATTGTAAGATTTATCCTAGTGGTGAAACTCTTTGAAGCTCTTCCCATCAACTCCATTATTCCTTAAGTGGGTAAATGCTTGAAATTTGTACCATCGCATCAAATTTCAGCCTCCTTAAGAGCAAGATTGACCTGTCTTTGACATCCATGACTCCATATACCCAAGCAGAAAGGCATAGGTCTAAGTCTTGGGTGGTCAATCTAATTTTTTTTTTCCATTTTCTCTCTCTCTGAAATTTATGTCCTTTCAAGGATAGAGGAGAAACTACGGCTTGGTGCAAATTTATAGGGAAGATAATTTTTCGAGGTTTGAGAGCCTAAACATCAAGTTGACTTGGTTTTCCACAAAATATCTCAATTTGGTGGGCATCCACTCAAAGTTCGTCCCTAAAATATTTTTCCCTGGGTGTTTTCCCTAAGAGGGAAACCCTAGTCTTCATGCTCTCAACTCAAGGACTTCCTTGAGGGTTTCATGAGCCTTGGAATAGTTTATTTTCATTGTAAAAAACACTTTCCCTCTGGTTGACCTTGTGAGCACCTATTATTATAAAAAATCTCAAAACAAAAGTCTTGAGCCTTATTTTTCTAGGGCTTTTCTTTGAGAGCATTTTTTTCTTTGAAGCCTTGAACCATTATTGTACCTCTCTTTTGAATGAGCTCTAGTTAGATCACCTCATACCTTATCCATTTCTTTTATATTTTAGGTGATCTCTCTCTCTTACCAAGACTCCTCCCAATGATGAAAGTTCGTAAAGAGTAGGGGGTTTTGGTGTAGGTGACATTGGGCCTCTACCCCATTGCTGTCCTATTGTTTAGATTATGCCTTATAGGGTTTAACTCTCCAAGGCTTGCTCAATTTTGCGGCAAGAGGGAGGATGACGAGAGTCATGTTGTTAATTTACATTGTAGAACACAACCTTTTTTTAAGAATATTTTTCACTTCTATTTTAATAATATTTTTCATTTCTATTTTTTTTGTCTGTATCTTCATGATTTTGATATGTTAATTTTTTTATTTATACTCTACGCACTTAAATTATATAAGTTTATATATTTACAAACAATTATAATAGAAGTGTGTAACATTTTCAATAAAAATATAAAAGTGAAAAAAAAAAAAATGTTAATCTTTGAATTTGTTGTAATTTATTATTTTTGAATATACGTGGTGTTGAATTTTATTTATACAATATACATTTAAAATTTATAAATTTATATATTTATAATATTATTATATATAATTGTAATATTTCAATAAAAATATAAAAGTTAAATACATATTAAAAAAAGACATGTAAATTAAAAAATATTTTAATCTTTAATTTTGTTGTTATTTATTATTTTTAAATATATATGTTAATTTTTTAACTATACCATACACACTTAAATTTATAATTTAATATTTATAAATAGTTATAATAGAAATGTTAATATTTCATTTAAATATAAAAGTTAATATATAATGAAACATATATATAAAATTAAAAAAGTATTTGAACCTTCAAATGTTATTGTCATTTACTATATATGATATATATATATATATATTATATATATATATTATATATATATATATATATTTTTATATAATATTAACTAAATACTTTAATCTTTAGTACTATTTTTGAATATACATGTGTTAATTTTTTATTTATACCATACATATTTAAATTATATAAATTTATATTATGGAGTAGTTTTTATGTGAGACTTTTTGGCATTTTTGTGGATTTCTGGCCGAAATCTAGTGAAAAAAATTGTTACCAAATCTTAATTTGTGTTGTTTAAACTAGTTGTTTTTACTGTATATAGGGATTCAACGGCCTCAAAAACCTTTGGGTCACTTCGATTATGAAGAGTTCACTTGTCAAACTTGTGATTTCTGATTCAATACAAATTAGATCAGAAAATACATAGGAAAAATCCCCAAAAATCGCACTTAAAAACTACTAGTTTCTATATTTGTAAAAGTATAATATTTCAATAAAATAAAAAGTTATATAATATATATATATATATAATTGTTGAATACATATGGTATGTTTATTTTTTTATTAACAATGTACACATTTAAATTATATAAAGGTATATATTTATATAAATAAAAGTATATTTTCATTAATATATACAAGTCAAAAACAAAAAAAAAAATAGTTAAAAAAAGTAGCAAAACATATTTAATCTTTAATTTTTGTTGTCATTTATTATTTTTGAATGCATAAATAATTTTTGAATGTCAATGTTATGGAGGTGGCATTAACGGTGTTACAGAGACGCGGGCAGAATAACGTGAGGCTTGATTACTAGTGCAGTGAGCTGTTGATTACTAAGCTTATGCATTCAACAATATTTTTGGGAAAAAAATTAAAATTCACTATTTCAAGCACTAGAGAATCGAAAAAGCTAGAAATGCATTCAAACATGACAACGGGACAAGAAATTTCAGAACTTGTGGAAACAAATGATCTAGGACTAGTGAAAATTGCCTCATCCACCAAAGCTAGGAAGTGGGTTTGGGTCAATGCCAAACAATATCGGGGCATTCTAAAACGAAGACTAGCTCATCTAAAATGGGAGCATACAAGGAAAAAAAGGTCTCAAAGGAAAGTACTTAGGCCCTTCACAATAAGCATTCAAACAAGTCCCCTCGGAAAGCATGTGGCAACAACAAGCCTAGAGGAAAATTCATTGATGATTCTGCCTTCTATAGTCCCATACCCACACCTCTCACCTAGTCATCGGATCTTTATGTGAAAGAATTGTTAAATTCAAAACAAAAGTTGGATGTTTTAGAAGCTAAAGATCAAGAAAGAGATCATAAAATTCATATAATAACAACTGACAACAAGGCTTTAACAGAAAGCAATAAAGTTTTGAAAGAACAAGTGGCATTGCTATAGGGAGCTCCCCTGATAGGGAAGACAGAATGGAAACGCATGAAGGCAGATGTACAAAACATAAAGAAATATGTAGTGGAAAGTACAAAGGTGGTGAATGAGAAACCATCCCAGGATAAAGGGAAAGTAGTTGCCAAATAGACAACCATGAAGAGAAAGCAAGAGAAGAAAAGAAATGAGACTCCACAAAGTTTCCAAAACTTGGGCTCAAGTTATTAGCAATTTTGCTAATACGAAAGGAGAAACAAACATTCGGGTTGGAAACGTGAAAGATAGAGAAAGCAAGGAAAGACAAAATAGAGCAGCAAACATAATTATTAAAGGGGTGAAAAACTATGGGAAAAATGAATGTACTCTTGACCTTGCAAGGGACTTCTTGAAAGACAGGTTGCTATGATAAGGAAAAATATGTCAAGCATGGAGGGTGGGTAAGTTTAATGGTGAGAGAGTTAGGCCCATAAAAGTCATCATGCCTAGCTTGTGTGATAAATATATCATTCTAAACAAGAAGAATCTCTTGAGGGGTTCTCGCTTTTTTCTTGAGGAAGATTTAGCTGTAAGAGAATAAGAGGAAAGGAGGGAGGAAATGTCAAAGGTTAGGGAAGCAAGACATGAAGGAAGGAGAGCATGGATTTATACAAGTAAAGATGTGATAACGCAATTTGCATCTCCTTCCAAAGCATAGAAACAAGATGGTATTAAAAAAGAGGCAACAAATTCTTCAACATCAAATCAAGAAGCAAGGTCAGTATGGGAAAACAGGGATAAAGACTCAACTGTGATTCTTGCATGTCAAAACAAATAACAATTAAGTCATACTTAGGTTTCCTTAAGTTTAGTTTGTTGGAACTACAGAGGTTACCCATGGAGACGAGGACCTGGGTTAGGGCCTATTGCGGAAGATAGAGACATAATTTACCTCATAGAAACACATGAGCATGAAGGGTGAAAGACACCTTTGTTTGAAGGATGATGGAAGATGGTAGTGTGGAACAAGACAACAGGGAATGGAAAAGGACACGGGGGTATCATGGTATTAGTGAGGGAAAAAGAAGGTCGTCCCATTTAGTTAGGAAAAGAGGACTCAAATAAACAATTCATTTGGTTTAAAATATAAAAAAGTGGAAATCACATTAGAATTGCAGCATACTATTTTGCGTCGCAAATTTCAAAAATCTACAAAGGTAGAGGGCTTGACCACAATGTTCCCTTTGCAACCTAAAAAGCAAATATTGCAACACATTTTCAGCTAGGTGAAGTCCTTATAGTGGGTGATTTCAATGCTAGGACTACAAGTGAGCAGGCTAGCATTCTTTGCTATAAAGAAGACTGCAACCCTATTTGGCTTATACTTAAAAGAGTAACCACCAGTGGAAAAGAATTTCAGAGGACAAGGGCTGCAATCTCTTTGGTGAACAATTTCTTACTCTATGCGAGGCCTTCAATTTAGTCATTTGTAATGGTTTGACTTATAATGGAGCAAGGGTAATAGATTATGTAATTTACTCATATGGTTTGTTTGAGAAAATAGAGGAATTTTTGTTTGGAGACCAACTTTGGGACTTAAAATCAGATCACAAGCCAATTTATTTAAGCTTGTCTTGGATTGGAAAGAAGAAATTAGAGTAAAAAACTCAGCGTGTTCAATAAAATCTCCCAAAGAGCAGAATTCGCTTGACTCCAGAAAATTGTAATACCTTCAAAATGACGTTAGAGAAGCCCTTCGAGAAGGAGAAAATCCCAATTCACTGCCTTCATAGTCACAAATTACCATATTTAATTCAAAGCGCACTTATAGAGTGAAAAGGAGAAAAAATTAAGAAGTCTGAAACAAATTACTCTCCGGTTAATGCTTGGTTTGACAAGGAATGCAAAAAGGCAAGGACAATGCGGAAAGAGTCGAACAACAATAACATAAATCTCAAAGCTTACAAGCATAAGGTCAATTTCATGGGTTCAAGGAGGGAACGACTAATCTTCCTTGAGAAAAATAACCAGAAATTATTTTGGAAGGAGCTCCAACCGAGAAAGATGCAAACTGAAAATAGTATTACAGCTTCTAAATGGTTTGAGTATGCAAGATAACTATATGAGCAGGATCCCAAGGTTGACCCTCCCCCCTTAGTCAACACTGATACTGAACTCTTTACAGTGCAAGAGGTAGAGATGGGTATCAAGAAGTTGGGTGTTGGAAAAGAAAAAGACTTAGTTGAACTCCAAGCAGAGTATCTAAAGAGGGGCTTAAAGGTTCTTTCACCTCACATTACAAAAATTTTCAACATCATACAACAGGGGTTCCCCATAGATTGGACAACTAGTCTGGCAAAACCTCTTTTAAAGAGTGGTGACGTCAATAATCCCTCTAATTATAGGACCATAATGATAAACCCCTTGTTTTCAAATTTATTTGGAAGCATTATAGAAAATAAAAGAAGCAAGTGGACAAAAGAAAGAGATAATCGTGCTAAAGGGCAAGCGGGTTTTAGACCTAAATATTCCACAGTTGATCATTGTATAACTTTAATGCACATCATTGAAAACGTTTGGGAGAAAAAGGAAGAAGTCTTTTGTTGCTTTGTTGATTTTAGAAAAGTGCTTGGCACAGTTCCTAGGGATAAATTGTGGCACAAAATGGAGGAACTTGGGGTTCCTAAACATTTGAGAGCAACTATGAATAGGCTGTATTAAGAGGTGAAAGTCAAAATTATAATTTCAACATGCATTTCTGAAAGTTTTAAAAGAAATATCGGGGTCAACTAAGGTTTCCCATTGTCTCCCACCCATTTTGGTTTATATATTGACAAACTTTAGGAGTGGTTAAATTGCAAGGGGGTGATGGTATCCATTTGGGAAAGTTTGTTGTAAGGCTTCTTTTGTATGCAGATGACCTTATTCTGATTGCTAAATCTACTCTTGGTTTGCAAGAGCACTTACTATCCCTTGATAATTTTTGTAGAATGGTGGGGATGCAAGTCAATATTAGCAAAATTAAAGTAGTGGGTTTCTCTAAAAAAGAAAACATAACTAACATGAGTTCTACTTTGAAGGAAATATTTTGGAAGAAGTTGCAGATTACAAATACCTCAGAATTGACTTCAAATTAAATCTAAGCTAGGATGGTTGTAGAAAGAAAAGAACCTTGGGGGGTTGGAAAGCATTTTATGATTTTCAAAATAGGTGTAGAGAGACAACGTTATGGTATTTGAAAACCACTCAAACTCTTTTTGGGCTTCTAGTGATTTCGATGATTCTTTATGGTTGTGAATTTTGGGCTAGCAGTACATCCGACATGTAGTGGAAACAAATTGAGAAAATTCAGAAGTGTTTGATTACAAACAAATTAAAAATTAAAAGTGTAGTTCCTTATGCTATCTTGTTAAGTGAAACAGGGGCTACTCCTATTGAAGGAATTGTTATGGTGCGAGTCATAAAGGATTTAAAAAAAAAATGAGCAAATGGAAGAGCGTAGATGGCCTAAGTTTGTCTGTGCATAAGAAAGAAGACTTGGATGCATCAAAATAACAAATGGTTTAGTAAATGGGGTATTTGCTTGAACATGTGTCCCATAAACAACAAAGAGATTAAAGCTTTTGTTATGGATAAGTTCCACGAGCGTATTTGGGATAAGGAGCTAGGGAGAAAAAAAAAGGTACTATATTGAAGTGTTTAATCCCACTCATAATCATCAACAAAAAGTGTACATAGAGGCCAATATTTCTTGGAGACCCAAAATTCTTATTGCTCAGTTAATGACTAATTCTCATCAACTCTGTTGTGAAACAGGGCATTGGAAAAGGCCAAAAGAAGTGCGGGAGGAAAGAGTATGCATTTTTTGTTCTTCCGGAAAAGTGGAAACATAAAAGCATTTCATTTTAGAATGTGAGACCTTCAAAGACAACATGGAAAGTTATGCAGATATCCTGGCAGTTAACTCTTGGGATAATCTATTTAACGAGGGGTTTGTCGAGAAGCTAGGAGCGTTTATTGTGACGCTTCATAGGAAAATGGTCGAATACATCAATCAGATGAAGAAGCAATTTGTCCCATATGCTATCTTTAGCCTCATGGATGTTAAAATAATTTTCTTTCTTCTTTCTTTCTATAATTAATCTAAAATTACTTTTATATCTTCACATTATGACGACAATGATAATAATGGTTAATGATCACAAAGACTAATATGGTCTATGAACCTTAAGAAGGTAAGCTATTCACTGAGGTTATTTAACATTTTATTTCTGTGATAAAAAAAAGCGAGAGAAGCCTTCCGTGATTACTGTAGTTTTGTTGACTTAACGAATCATGACGATTGGTAGTGTGGCAAATGTTTTGAAAAGGAGAGCGAATGTGAGTAAGAGTTAGACACTCTAATAGAAAATGCTTTTTATCTTCAACTCTCTTAGTATTGCAAAGGGAGCGATTCTTTCGTCCCAAGATGTTTTAGGGAATAGAGTTATAATAATTAATTTATATATATATATATGTGAATTAATATTTTTTACATTATTATATA